>PVJD01000012.1:0-250725 GCA_004026545.1 Mormoops blainvillei
CTTCTTCTTCTTCTTCTTCTTCTTCTTCTTCTTCTTCTTCTTCTTCTTCTTCTTCTTCTTCTTCCTTTCTTCTCCTCCTCCTTCTCCTTCCCCTCCTCCTCCTCCTGCTGCTTCTTCCTCCTCCTCCTCATTGTATTCCTCTTCTTCCTGCTACTGTTACTATATAATCTTTAATACAGATATATCGTTCCATGGGTATTATTTGTCCTACTTTCTGGTAAGGCTAATAATGCAACACTATTTGTTTATTATGTGATTAAATTTATTGTTTACAAAAGAAAATAATTTTTAAAAAATAATGTTTTTCAATTATATATGTTAATATTATATGTATGATTATATATATTATGTATGTATTACATATATAATAGTAATTGTATGGTCTATATCACCCATTTGAATTATATTTTCTTATTTAAAAACCAATGAATACATGTTAAAATATATTTGGTAACATAACTCAATGAACCCTCAATGTATAAATATATAATGGGCTAAAATGTTAAAATGTAAGCTTATTTCTTCTCTCTCTCTTTCTTTCTTTCCCCTAGACTATTGAAAGTTTATTCAGCTGTTTTCGATGTCTTAAACTACTTTTTCTAGCCATCTGTTGAATTTTTTTTTCTTTTATAAAAATAGACTGAACCTGTATACGCAGCATTTGGGTAAAATAATTATTTTGACTTCTTGTTGATTGCATGTGAAGAGAATTTAGGCTTCAGATTTAATAAGCATATCAGAAATATTCATTCTCACCATCCACCAGACAACGGTTTGAATTTCATATGACTGTTTTCTTTACCCTTTCTGTGCAGACAGCATTATTCACTATAAGCACCATTAAAGAACTAAGTGTCAATGAACCCAGCAGTGAACTGACAGTTACTTAAACAGCACATGATCCAAAGCTGTTTGAGGAATGCCAAATGCTTTTTTTCCCAACAAGTTCATTTCATCCAAGCAAAAAAAAAATCATTTCATTTAAAGATTTATATTTATGAACATGTTATGAATGTTCTGGATGTTCCCTGTAATGTTTTATGAAAGATACAGATGCGTTTCCAAGAATCATGAAGCAAGCCAGCTAGCCAAGGAGATAGTTTGGCCTTTAGTGGGCAGATCCAAGGGATGGAAGGAGTCGACCAAGCCCTGGAGAGGGATTACAGTTGCTTGACAGTGGGATCTGCTGATCTTCCACCTGACAGTGTTCTGTGGTATTCCTCTTTGTTCTGACGGCTTTCTCTCAACTTCTCCCAGATGGGTAGTGGGAAGAGACCAGCTGCTTGGGACAATAATCAGGAGGTTCATTCCTAGGCACCCTTCCCAATAGTCCAGGTTGGAGGCCAACCACCTGAAAAGGTTGTTAGCCAAGAAGCACTTCTCCTACTCTCTGGTGAACTACTCTCTGGAGCTGGTTTAGAGCAGAAGGCCAAGAACAGCAGAAGGCCGACCCAGAGAGAGGCAGAGATAGGCTCCAGGGAGGAGAGCTGAAAGAGGATTCAGGCATCTACAACAAATTTCCCTCTTTTCTCAGGCTTCACATAGTTACCTATTATTCTGGTAGAAATAGATATGCTGTCATTGGGACTTTTCTTGTAATTTTAATTTTTAGGTTTTTTCTTTCATTTCCTGACTTGACTAGCTTGCTTGGTTAAAGCACGTGACTAACTAAATGGAGAGGATAAATAACTGGCCCCTAGAAGGATCTGTTGGTGTTCTCCTAAGAAGACCTTTGTCTTTATGTGGCTGGAATCTGTATCCCTAAACCTGGCCAACTTTCTCTGATGCCATATAGTTGGTTAGAAGAGTAATCAAGAAAGACATGGCAAAAGGTTAAGCATGAAGTATTGCCAATTCTGGAGAAAACAATTTTGTGTGTATCTTTATGATGGTAGATGACTCCATTGTGTGTTTTCCAATATCACCAAGCAATTCTCCAATTCTCAGTGGACACTGACTATCAAATGCAATTCTGATATTACCCTACCTATCTGGAGATAGTGTCTGATCCTACAGGATAAGAACTCAATTCCACAAGACTGCCTCCATGTCACATGCCAGTTACGAGTGCACATTGTTACCCATGTTTCTGATTGACTGTCTATAAATCAGAGGTTCCCATTAATGAAACCCCCTCCTTGGGTTCTATCAATATTAATTTGCTAGAGTGGCTCACAGAACTCAGGAACCAGTTTACTTACTACATTATTGGTTTATTACAAAGGATATCAAAGTATACAAATTAACAACCAGATGAAGAAATATATAGGGCAAGGTCTGGAAGGGTCCTGAACACAAGAGCTTCTATCCCCATGGAGTTTGAGCTGTGTCAACCTGGTAGTGTTCTGAATCCTATAGTCAGGAATTTGTATCCCTCTCCCATTGCCAGAGATGTGGGGGTGGGGGACTGAAATTTCAACCCTCAAATCACATGGTTGTTTCTTCCTATAACAAGCCTTCACCCTTAAATTACCTAGGGTCTTTTGAAAAGTCGACTCATTAATATAAACTCAAGTGTGATTAAAAGGAGCTTACCGAACAAATACAAATATACCCATTTCATCTTTTTATCTTTGGAGTGATTTCAGGATTTCAAAAACTTAGGACAAAAGACCAAATTTTGTAACAGAAAATGGTCCTACTGTTCTTATCTTTCAGGAAACTCTAAGAGTTTGGGGAGCTGTGAACCAAACTCTTGTTTGTACAGATCTATATGTACAGATACATGTTATATATGTATCTGTACATACATAACAATATGTGTGTGTATTTATATACATTTATTCATATATATATATATCTATATATATATCTCACAATATCACGGTGACTTAACTTGGGTTGCCCAGAAAGCATAGCTTAGGACAAGAGCCTTTGTATAAGTAGCTTACTTTGACAAATAATATCTTTGGAAAAGTGAAACAGGACAGAAGAAAAAGGTGATATATGGTCTGTGAATTAGCCAGTCACCTCTGGGACTATATCTTGCTAGAAACCCTCTGAAGAGCTCTGAAGAAAGTACCTCAAAGTTGCATAAAGAACTGAGGGTGGGAAAATTTAAACTGTTTTCATTCCCTGAGGGCAAGATTTGCAAGTAGAAGTCATGTTAAAGTTCCTTTGAACTCTCAGGTTCATGTGCATTCTAGTGGTTGAGGGGGTCAGCTGGTAACCCACAGGGTGGCCGTGCTGCAGAAAAGCCTCAGGAGAGAGAATGAGATACAGGTGGTGCTGCTCAGACAGGTATTGCTGGAGTACACACTTGTGCCACTGGATGCTCAACAACGTTGGAACAGAAGAGTGCACCCAGTGAATGTGAGGTGTGGCAGAGAATGTATCCCAAACAATGAGCCTCAGCGTTGCCTGGTGGGACCAAGTCCACCGTGCACTCACCATCTTGGCTCTCAGATTGCTACGTACCATTTCCTCTCTTTAGACCTCTATTCTAATTCTCAAATAATGACCTGATTTTTTATTTTACTTAGAAAACAAAATCAGTTAGAAGACTCATTCTTTCCACAACCAAACCCTAGGATGTTATATACTTCAGGACCCCTTGTGAGTTTTCTGTGCTCTTTTTCTAAGCCAATCACTCATTTGTGCACTGAATCCTTTCTCTCACCTACTGAAGATCTTTGCTCTTATGCTCTCCTTCTCCTACATCATTATGTTTTCTTTCTCTGGGAGATATTCCCATCAGCATATAAAACATGATGTAATATTTCCAGTCTTGATAGTAAAACAATCCTCCCATACCATCATGCTTCCATCTAGCTAGATCCTTCTGTCTGCAGTCCTTTATGGCAAAATTCCTATAAAAATATACTTTTGTTTCTGTTCACATTCTCTCATCTCTTGTTTTCTCTTCAACATATCGCCAGTCTGATTTTTATTCCTACAGTGAAATCAGTCCTGTGCCTAATTTAACAAACTCAATATTCAATTTTCAATTCTTTTCTTTTTTGGTACTTCTTGATAACATTTAACACAGTGAAGTTACGTGGTTGATCTGTCCTTTTTGAAATGTTCTTTCTCTTAGCTTTTAGGATCTGCCTTTTGACCCAGCATTATTCGCTATATTTGATTCCAATATCAAATTGCAGATTTAATATTAGAATACCCATGGCTCACTCCTCAAAGGCGTTTCCTTTACAGTCATTCACTAAGTGATCTTATCCAGATTCATACTTTTAAATATCATCTGTATGTGGTTGATTCCTAAATTTATATCTTCTGTTCTGACTTTTCCCCTAAACCCTCATCTCATATAATCAACCACTTGGCTATCTAATAAGTATTTCCAACTTAACACATCTAAAATACAGTCCTTGGATTCCTACCCAACCAATGTTAATGTTTCTAAACTTCGTAAAAAGCTCCACCATTCACCAGGTGCTCAGGACAAAAATCTAGGGAACATACTTGATTCCTTTTGACAATAACCTCATAGCTGATCTTTGCTTCTCCTTTTGCTCCCCATGGGGGCATTCTCCTCTCTAGAGCCAGAGAAACCTTCTAAAATATAATGCAAATCATGTGACTTCTCTGCTAGAAAAAGTCCAAAGGCTTTCCAGAATTCAGATAAAATCTGTAAACCTGCAGGGTTGTATGTGATCTGTTTTTCTGGTCCTCTCCTCCATGTGGTCTCCTGCGTATTACCCATTACTTTGCTTCAACTGCACTAGCCTTCTTGCAATGTCTTGAAAATGTCATGCTCGTTCTTGCTACCGGGATTTTGTATTTGCTGTTCCCTCTGTCTGAAATACTGTTCCCCAGGTTTTCACCCAGGTGACTTTCTCACTTCATTCAGACCTCTTATCAAGCATTGTCTTGTAAGAGATGTCTTTTTTAAACACTTTGACTAGAATCATACATGCAGTCATCTCTAGTTGTTTTACGCTGTCTCATATGCCAT
Source organism: Mormoops blainvillei (assembly GCA_004026545.1). NCBI lineage: Eukaryota > Metazoa > Chordata > Mammalia > Chiroptera > Mormoopidae > Mormoops > Mormoops blainvillei. The sequence goes on from PVJD01000012.1 coordinate 4,913, forward strand.
TATTGCCTTTTAGTATTTATTCCGTCCTCACACATACATATTTGTTTGTTTACTCTGTATCTCTACCTCTGAAAGTTAAGCTACGTGAAGTCATAAAAGCAGGGCATTTTCTTAGTCACAACTGACATGGCCAGTGCCTACAGCAATATTTAGGACAAAAGAGCAACTCAGTAAATATTCATTAAATAAAGGAACAAATAAAAAAAGACCTTAACCAGATATATTGCTGTCAAGTTATCACATAGAATCACTTATTTGAGCTTCGCAATATAAAAATTCATCGTTTGATAGAGGTATGGAAATTTCTATAATATAGAAGAAAGAAACCATATCATAGTATAGAATTTAAAGGTGTTAACAGCATTCTTATTCTTTCATATCTTGCAAGTGATTACAAAACTACCGCATAGACTTTTGAAGAGTCCTGTGAAAAATGGAGGGAAATTAGACCTCTGTTCTCTGATGTTACCTGAGGGCCAGAACAATGTTTCTCAAAGGTTAGTTGTTAACAAGAGACTCCTCTTCCATCTGTCCAGTCTTTGTGAAAATGCTCGCAGGCCGTTGTGCCTGCTCAGGGTCTTTTGCTCATCTGCTCTCTTGATGAAGGGAAACTAGACTCTCAAGATTTTATTACTCATGGAAATAAGAAAGTGGACCAGGAAAGCCCAGGTACAGTATGTTTGTCTGGTTTGTACTTCTAAAGGCAAGGCTGAAATAACACTTGAATGCTAATAGTTTTTTGTCTTTACAAAATCATCAAGGTAGCAAAATGAGAAAGAAGCTAGTACTAATATCTTCCTGCTATTGACCGATCATTTCTGGCACTGAAATAGTAAGACTTGAGATTTAAAGGGACTGGAGGGGGGAGGGAAACCAAGGCTTTTGTCCAGCTTTAATTTTGGGGCACTCAGACCAATTTAGTCTGAACTAAAAGGAGTTTCCCTTGCATGTAGCCTGGGTTTTCAAAGTTCGCACTAAAATCTTGGGTCATATCCCTTGTTTGGCCTTCTCCTCTATACTCATATTTACCTTAGTGACCTAATGAGGAAGGGCAACTAGATCTGCATGCTTCTCTCTTTCTTTTTAATATGTATCCATCACCACCTCATTTTGACACAAATTACATCCTGTAGCCAGACTCTACTTCGATTTACATAGAAAGTAAAAACATTAGGAGAAACAATGATTCTGTTAACAGATATAGATGATGAATTCTAGTTTTTCCATTTATGCTTTCCTTTGTTCATTCATTTTTACATGAAACAAATTTCTGTTGAGTCCTTTTTACTCATGAGGCTCGATGCTAAACACTGAATATAGAGAACTGCACAGAACCAACATTATAAAAGAGGAGGTAGATATTTTTCCAATAATTTTTACTTACGATGTTTATACTGCCTACAGAAAAGAGCTGATATATTGGAAAGGCTTGACTCAGAAAGAGTAGAGAGTGATCAAGAAGAGGAGGCGCATGGTAAAGGGCAAAGAAAAACAATCAAAAGGAGCAACACAGCCAATGAGCTTGAGGCAAAAAGGAGTTTAGCCTCCCAGGAAGAGGAAATAAAAAACCAAACAGAAGATGCTGGTGTAAAGAGAGAAACGGCAGAAACACCCCCAATAGGTGGACAAATCTGATGAGGCCGATCATGAAAACAGATTGTTTAAAGGCATAGTGACTTATCTGGAAAACCACTGGAATTCATTTCAATAAATCTCTAAAGAAATCTTTTTTGGTCATATGTATTACTGAAAGTAGAAATAAAATGGGATATATTGGCATGTGTCCCCAAATATCATATATAAGTGATGGTGGTTTCCAATATGAAAAAAGCTAATAAAACTATCTAAAAACTTAGAAATGCAAATTGATTAAAATATATTTACTCCAAAGTTTATTTTACCAAAAAATACAAAATATTATCTTTTATCATTTACCGCTTTGAAAGGGAAGGTGGTTTACAGTCACAGGGTCTTCTGAAGCCGAAGTGAGAAGTTGAGTTGTGGGGTTAAGTACTCACTGAAAGGAGACAGAAGCTAATCATGTAAAGTGCAAGCTGCACTGGCTTTAAAACCAAGCCACATGTCAACAGCACATAGACAAATAATGGTTAATAAAAAATATTTTTAACAACCCTCTCTTCTATCATCTATAATACAATTTCTATCTGAACTAATTTCATGACAAGTTCATTGAAAACTTTGCATGAAAGCTAAAGGCATACACTAATTACAGTAGTAATTATCAGTGGGCATTATGTTCTAAGACCCAGTCGATGCCTAAAACCATTTATAGTACTGACAGTCTATATATTATTATTTCCTATACATATGTATGACAAAGTTTAATTTATAAATTAGGCACAGTAAGAGATTAATAACAATATCTTATAATAGAGTTATAATAATATACTATAATAAAATTTATGTGAATATTGTCTCTCTCTTTGTGTGCATCTCAAAATATCTGTACTGTACTCACCTTTCTTCTTGTGGTGATGTGAGATGATAAAATGCCAAACCTTTTTTCTAAATCTGTATAAACCATTCTTTATTTAGGATAAGTGGACTGCTCTCACTCATTTCCGGAGATCCTTTGCTGAGGTCTTTGTATAGGTTCAGTGCTTTCTGGTGCCTTATGTTGCAGTCAGTACAAACATGTTTTCTGTCATGTTCTCCACCCACATATTTAATGCCTTTTCCATATTAACTAAGCCCTTAATCAGGCACTATTGCTGCTGACACATTGCAGTTTGAGGTGCCGCAGTACAAATTTCTTTTTTTCTTCTTCACATATGGAAGGTTTGCTCTTAAAGTAGATCATAGCAACCTCAGAGTGTGATGTTTTTTCTTCCCTTATTAAATAGAAAAGTTTTACCTTTTTTACTGACAGGGAGCTCTTTACAGCTCCTTGTTGGCATATCTGGATTGCCAGCATCACTACTCTTGTTCTTTGGGACCATCATTAAGTAAAATAAGGGTGACTTGAACACAAGCACTGCAATAACACGGCAGTGGATGTAGTAACCAAGCAGGCTACCAAGTGGCTAACAGGCAGGGAGCATACACAGCCTGTGTACCCTGGACAGAGGGATGGTTAGCAACTCCTGCAGCATCTCCACACTGCTCCCCACGGAGGTGCACCAGCCTGCATTTCCACCAACAGTGCAAGAGGGGTTCCCTTTTCTGCATCCTGGCTAGCACTTGTTGTTTATTGATTTATTGATGATAGCCATTCAGACAGGTGTGAGATGATATCTCACTGTGGTTTTAATTTGCATTTCCCTGACGATTAGTGATGTTGAGCATCCTTTCATATGTCTCTGGGCCCTCTGTATGTCCTATTTGGAGGAGTGTCTGTTCAGGTCCTTTGCCCATTTTTTAATTGGGTTGTTTGGTTTTTTGTTTTTTTTGATGTTGAGTTTTGTAAGTTTATTATAAATTTTGGATATTAACCCCTTATCAGATATATCAGCAAATATGTACTGCCATTCTGTGGGTTGTCTTTTTTATTTTGTTGATGATTTCCTTTGTTGTGCAGAAACGTTTTAGTTTGAGGTAGTCTCATTTCTTTGTTTGTTTGTTTGTTTCCCTTTCCTAGGAAGATATATCTGATAAAATACTACTACAAGCAATGTCTGAGATTTTGCTACTTACGTTTCCTTCTGTGATTTTTATGGTTTCAGATCTAAGGTTTAAGCCTTTGATCCATTTTGAGTTTATTTTTGTGTGTGGGGTAAGAAGGTGGTCTAGTTTCATTCTTCTGCACTTATTTGTCCAGTTCTCCTGGCACCATTTATTGAATAGACCATCTTTAGTCTGTTGTATGTACCTGCTTCCTCTGTTGAATGTTAATTGACTACAAAGATGTGGGTTTATTTCTGGGCTCTCTATTCTGTTCCATTGATCTCTTTGTTTTTTTTATGCCAGTACCATCCTGTTTTGATTACTATGGCCTTATAGCATAGTTTCATATTAGGCAGTGTGATTTCCCCAACTTTGGATCTGCCTTGTGGCCCAGCAATTCCAACTCTGGGAATATATCCGAAGGAACCCAAAACACTAATTCAAAAGAACAGAACCACACTTAATGTTCATTGCAGTGTTATTAACAATTGCTAAGATATGGAAGCACCCCAAGTGTCCCTCAGTAGATGAGTGGGTAAAACAACTATGGGACATTTACACAATGGGATACTACTCAGTTGTAAAAAAAAAAAAAAGAAAAGAAAAGAAAAAAAGAAAATTGTATACTTTGCAACAGCATGGATGGACCTGGAGAATATTATGCTAAGTGAGATAAGCTAGTCAGAGAAATACAAATGCCACATGATTTCACTCATATGTGGAATCTAATGAGCAAACTGAGCAAAAAAGGAAAATTGGGACAGACAGTAGGGGGAGGGGATGGAGGGACTGAGCAAAAGGGAAAAAAGGACTCATGAACATGGGCAGCCGTGTGGTGATTGCAGGGGGGAGAGGAGTATATGAATGATAATGAAAACAATACAATAAAGATTAAATTTTAAAAAATACCTCATGCAGGATGGAGCTGGATGATGACCGGTTTCATCATGCTACTGAGAAAAGTGTGCAATTGAAAACTTACAAATTGTTTATTTCTGGAATTTTCTGTTTAATATTTTCAGACTGCAATTGAGCTTAGGTAATGGAAACTGGGCAGTGAAACCATGGATAAGGGGTACTACTGTATAGAAATAATATATGCACTGTAATTTAACTTTTAATCTTAATTTTACCATCAATATGCAGAAAGATTTATCTATATTTTTCTCTTTTAGATTAACTTTTAAATAGAAAAGTATAGATAAATCTAGTTGTGGCTGTTGCTTTTGAATTTGGGCCACCTTTATGATGAATACCAATAGCGAATAAACAGCTGTCTGCGCTAAGATTATTCTTTTCTGTTCTGCAATAATTGTATTCAATTTCATGATTTCAATGTCCAGTTCTGAACTATACAGGCATGAAATCAAAGGGACAATTCTTCTGGAAGTTTTGCTTCCATAAACAGTTTCATTGTCCCCATATCACAAGAGCTTGGGATAATTCCCTAACTAGTTACATTGAGGTTACTTGGTCATAAGGTAGAAATGGCAAAACCAAGTCACATATTGAGTGAATGGAAAGCCAACACAGAAAAGCAAAGGTTACAGAAACCAGTCGATGGAGAGATAAGTAGATGGTAAGAGTCAAAACGCTGTCAGTGAGGTATGGGGCATGAAATTATCATTAAAGAGGTGGTCAGAATGACAGAAATGAAATACCAGAAACAAGAGGATCTTGGAAAGAACTTAATGCTTGCTTTAACATGCAAGACAAAGCAGTGCCATGACCCCTTATAAACTCCTCTTATGGCGCTCTCTGGGGATCATGTAGTTCTTTCCTGCTCCTGGGAGAAGCAATTGCCATAGAAAACAGCAGAGGTTTAAAACGATTGTTTTAGAGGCAAACTTTACTTCTCTGAAAATACAAGTGGCCTAAATATTGGATGATCTTGACAATATAAGTCACCAGGAGTGTAAAGAAAAGTTGAACCATTTCCATCCAAAGTAGCAATGCTAACAATTTCCATTGGTCAAAAGATACTTTCAAACACATTCTCTTTTTTGAGCTTGCAGAGAGAGAAACACTGAATTTTGAAATCTGAAATTGACTTTGGCTTTACTTTACTTTGCTCATAGCAATAAAAAAAAAAAAATTACCCTGGTTCAGAGGCTTCCCCTCTCCCCTAAGGTATTCCTATTTTGCCACAATTAAAAGTCTAACCAGCCACCCACTGTAATTATTACCTTATTTAGCACAGTAATCCCTTTGTTTTTGGTTTTTTTTTTAAGATTTTTACCTTGATGTGGTCTCAGGATGCCACAAGTGTCTAGCTTATTACATCTGGTGACATTTGTAAACTATATGATTTAGTAAAAACGATTCAACTGTGCTTTTCCTAAGATTAACTTTATGAGCTCCTTCTCCTTTCTTTTAAAGAGCACATGTGGGTCTTTTTCCTCTCTGCTAGTTCTCTTTCTCTTTGCAAAGAATGGCACCTAATCTCTTGATGCTGCTCTTCTTCTTTTGAGAATGCAGTTTATGGTATTTGCGCTCTGCCAGTGGAGTATATTGAGGCAGGACAAGCGCCAAGCGAGTCTCCAAGGCTCTGCTGGGTCTTGTGGTGATCTCCAGTGTTCGGGATGTGGCTCTACGTTTGATGCAAGGACCCCAGAACTTGATGCATAACAATAAGCTAATTTGGGGACTCTCCTCAGTCAAGCTGTGGATAGTCTCAGATTTTATTCCAAGCATTTTTTCTGTATCTCATTCTAGGAAGTTTTAGATTAGTTGAAAATATGTATAAACAACTTTGAAGATTTTTTTTCTGTAATTAGTATAATTTTTTTGCCTTCTCTGTTCTGCTGATGGATGATACCAAGTCTGTTGAGATCTGTTAGGAGTTGTTAGGAGATAATCTTTTATGTAACTTTTCCATATCATTTAAAAAGAAGTTTCAAACCAAAAATAAATTATAATAATGATATAAATACAATATTGCTTGCAAGTTGATTTAATGCCAAAAGTGCTATAATATACCCTTCAGTAATGAAATATTTAAACTTCTAAATGCCTTTCTAGTTTGATTTCCATTAAGAAGTTCTTTAAAGAAGAATATAAATTTGCCTTTTTAGAACTATTTTAAGATAATTCTCATATTTACGGGGTGCCTTCATCCACCAAGACACACCGACACTGTGCGTTTGAGGAGAATATCTCACTCTTTCTGAGACTTCAGAAAGTTATCATTAGAAAAATGGGTAAAACTCTGGTACTTTTATGTGTACACATATTAAGCAAGAAACAGTAAATTTAAGAAGCACCTTCACATTTAGAACTTAACTAAAGCCATCAGAGCTTTGTTCGGCTACTTCCTGGCAAGTTGATTGCCCCAATTAATTTCTAAAAGTGTGAGGTCCTAACAGCAGGGCTTACACCAGACATTCTCAAACTGGTTCTTACAGTCAGGGTCTTTTATTTTTTTAGGGGAAGAAAAAAAAAGGGGCCTGGGAATGAAATCCACGTTGCTCCGGGGATGGCTTTTTTCCCTGAAACAATTTCACATAAGCCCACTTTATTAAAACACACACACACACACACACACACACACACACACACACACACTCACCCCTGATTTAATTGCCACTAAAATAATCATGCAGAGGCTCAGGAGTGGGTGGTATAAAGGGTCACCAGACCCCCAGGGAACTGCAGCCTAGAATTAGCGTGGCACATTACCAAATGTGACTGTGCTTCCCTCCTCGCTCCCTGATCATGCCTTCCTTTTCCTTCCCTCACTGTCCCCTGACACTATATCACTATTTTCCTTTGACAGTTCATTAAGGCACCAAGGTTCCAAGTTTCTTGAGAAAGTGATTTTTTATATTCTCTATTTCCCACAATGGATCTGAGCAAAGCATGCCTTAATTGTCTGCTTGAACTTTTTTATGGGACCACACAGAATATTACCCTTGAGATTTTACTTCGTTTGTCCTTGCCACACTCTCCAAGCTAATCTACCACTCTGCTTTACCCTGCACCTCTTCCTATTTTGGTCTCTCCCCCTTTCTTCAACTCTATACTAGGGTGACTCTCCCTTCCCAGTTTGTCATATTCTATAGATACTGTACAGGAAACTGGGTCTGTGCAAAGTGTCAGACGAAGGTTCTGAGAGAGGAACCAAGTATGGGCACTACCTGGATCACTGAAGAGATACAAAACACTTGAGTACATTGCCAAGACCCAGTGAGGAGTACAGAACTGGAAGATATACAGGTATGTCCGGGGCCTCCATGAAGGCAAGTCAAATCAGTAGCCATAAAATGTCAGTACCAAAGGGGCATGAAGGCTCAATTTCTATTCAGACAGGAATTAAGGTAGAGTATCAGCCAGTTTTAAGGTGAAGGTCTTACAAGGATCTGCCACTGTGAATACATGAGCTATGTTAGAGTGCTAGCAAATCTGTTAGCAGAGCTTAAATAAGGTGCGGTTCTGAATCTTTGCTCCATATTCCCTCACTTCCAATTTTCTGGGGAAGTTTTACCCATCTAAATGGATTAAACCCATAATTCTGTTTTCACTAAACACCCTGCCAGGCACCATTGTTTTCTTGTCTATATATGATGGAAATGTGTTCTACATTTAAGTTTATATCACCGTTTTCAATATTTCTGTATTTCCTGTAGACTTTTCTCTAGTGGCAGAATAATATTTTTAGGCTAACCCTTTCTATTTTCACAGCACCTAGTCCAGAGATAGCAAAATAGGTAATATATACAGGACCACCTCCACAGATCCCACCTCCGACAGCAAGTATTTTAATCAGGGCACAATTTCCTGCTAAGCTCTGGGTTTACCTCAGACTTCTTTTCAGTGGAGCTCTGCAGGGAACTACCACCAATTTAACTGAACAGGCATCTGAGTTGACACATGCAATGCCCTGGCCCATCCCTTGGAGCAGCTGAGGCAATTAAGTGTTCTGGATGGTGATATTAGCTCAGGGTTTGGGGGAATTGCTCTACTTCATTACCAGAGTGTAACCAGATCAATTGTATGACATGAAAACAATGCAATTATAGACACTTATAACTTGATTTTGAAAATGAGCATCAGTGTTTCTCTGTGACAGGCAACAACAACTTGGGTGTGAATCTTTCCAATGAACCAAACCCTTAGCAAGAAATTTCTCACTCTTTAAGTGGGAAAATATTTAAGCCTCTTTGCAAATACAATCCCCGTTCTCAATTTAACAGGACTGCCTACTGTGTTGAACTATACACACGAGTTTTTCTGACATAGACTAGTGTCCCCTAGGGACAGGAACAAAACTATTAATTTTGTATAGGTCAGACGGAAACCTGTATCTCTCTGGCGAAAAGCCAATGCTTTATTCACCACATCACCAACATTTCACCGCATCCTATCTAATTACACCGAGTGTCCTGCTTGACATTTCAGTCTGAGTAAAAAAGTAGACATAAGAATTCAATCCAGACATATTACAGACAAGAAACAATTTTTACTTTAAAAAATACAGAGACTGGGTTAAAGGAGAGAATAAACAATTACAATATAGGTTGCTGACTTTTAGTAGCGTTAAATCACTACCTGCCTTCTAGATGTAGATGTCTAGGTGCAAAAACTTTGGCTACAGGGAGTGTTAATTGTGCATGTATGTATATGTGTTCACCTACATTTTTGTGTTTGTTAGGAATGGCTTAAAGAGGTTAGTGTCGGGATGAAAGGAAGGAGGTGCGTTTACTTACAGGGTTTCACACGAACGCTTCTTCTTTTGCCACCATATCTTCCTGTAGGTGGCAGCACTAACAAGGCTGGGGTTAGAGAAGAAAGGCTGAATTCAGATTCTGAAGAGGAATTTTTAGTAACATGATTACAGAGAGGAATTAGGACCTGCGTCACACTTTTTAAATTGACTATAGATGCTGAAAGTCTTTTAAATAACCAATCTGTTACTCAAATGAAAACACACACACAGCTATCTCATTTAAAGGAAACAGACCAAAGTTGGGTAACTTGGCATTATAGTTGCACTAGAAAGACCTGGAATATTTCATGTTCTCTGAATGTGGGAGAATGAATATCACCTGTTGTGCTTGAAGTATCGGTTCTCCTTGATAAGCCTAAAGAAGAAATTTAACCCAGACCCATTACCTCAGTGAATACTAAAAAATTAACCTTGATGAATTTGGTAGCTGGAGTTAAAATCTCAGACCCCATTTTCAAGGAGAATGGGCACAATTTCATACATTATCATTATTATTCATACTACTGAAATGATAATGAAGGTAAAAATAAAACAGAAATCTAACCAATTAACCAATGTCAAATACATACTCAGATTTTATAATAAACTTACTAGGTATTGTCTGCCGGCATGAAAGGGTACTGAAAGTGGGCGTTGAAAATTTGACTTTGTAACATTGAATTATTACTAATCACAAAATTGTATGTCTCTAATCATAGTCATGAAATTAATTTAATATTTTACAGTGTGTTCATTTATATAACACCTAACTTTTTAAATCCATTGCTTGGTTTATGACATAAACTGTAAATTCCTGAGTAGCTCTCTCATTTCTTCTTCAGTAGAAGCATCACGACCAGTTTGGGGGCAGTTTCTGTATGAAATCTACTTTATCCTAATTCTCCCAACAAATGGAAAACATGGTATTTTTCCTCCTTTTTTTTTTTTTTTTTTGCATTATGAAGCTGAAGATAAGAAAAGTTAAACAATGTCATCTAATGACCAAAGGCCAGTGCCAGAGCGTGGATTCTGTTGTCTACATGTTCTTCCGGCTCGCTTCCGCCCACCTGCCTGTTGGCAGTTCTTACTGCCAAACTCAATGAAGGACACAACAAAAGTAATGGATTCCATTATTTTGGGATGTTACTCTAAACAATTTTGGTTAATTCAACAGTTACCCATATCTGTGCCCAAATTAATGAACCTGTTATTCACAGATTACCAAGCTACTGATGCCATTTATATTGGAAAGAAGCTTTCTAGAAAGAAGATATAAAATTTGTTACCATCATCTGCATTCAAAAAGGAACAAAATCTCTTTTTGGAAATTTATGCTTATGTATTAGCTATTAAAGTGATGTTGCTTTATTTTATCTTTTGAGTGATTTTTTTTCTTACCATGTAAATGGGAGTTCTATATTGCTTTTTTACCCGGAATTTCTCAGAGCGAGTTGTTTTTAGCTGGCTAATCACACTCTATCTTCTATCAAAGAAATTTCCCCACAAGGCACTCTTTCTAGAGCAACAGCAACGAAAACAGACATATACTACCCACATGAGTTGTGTTGATATATATTTGATATATAAGAATTTTAGTCTGAATACCCTTAAAGAAAAGCATTTTTTGCGGTATTTCTTTTGGAAATCACTCAGAAACCAGCAATGTGGAAATATTTCTTATTGAAATACTGCATTTTTCTCTCACTGGTAGCAGAAGGAAACCATGAGAAAAAATGCTTTTGTAATCTCTTCTCTCACGCAGTAGCTCTGAAGAAGGCAGTGGAGCCTGCAGGTGGTAACATTTAATAAGAGAGCTTTGCTTTCACAGTGCCTTTGACCTATGAATCATAAAATGCCTTACAAGCATTAAATAATTAATCCACCCAATACCATATGGGGTGGGCAAATCATATAACCAAGATCTAGTATTCATTGCAATTTTGTAAGTATAAGAATAGCTATAGTGCCATCTACTCTTAAACTAGTTTTGGAGCCACAGAAGGAAGTTCGTTGTTGCTGTTCAGCTGGAGGGGGAGCTAAGCAGCTATGAGGCGAGTTCAGAGTTAGGCACTTGGACTGTGCTAACAAATGTACATTTCGTAACAACCTGGCAAGGAATTTATTGTTACTGTCCCTTTCTGCAAGAGTCAAAGGCCTCAAGTCTGCCCAAATTCTAATATTTCATAGAGGGACAACAGCATGTCTGGCTCTGAAATTTGTGTGTCCGTGACATCACACTCCCTCATCGAGGATCTAAGTTGTGTGTGGTACTGTATGGTAACCCGAGGGGCTCTCTGACACACCGTTGGCACCCTTTTGCCACACCTTCTCATCACTGCTTCTTGCTACCTAATCAGGTTGGAACATCTGTTTCATCTGGTAGAGGAGCGAAATTATTTAAGCTACTAGAGACAGGACTAGGGAGGTAACTTTATTATCTTAACACACTTTTTAATGAAATTTTTACTTCTATTTTCTCAGGTTGAAATTTAATTTCATGTACTACAATTGTGTTTATACATCATGAGCACCTCAAGGCAAAGAATAATATCTTAATTGAGTAAAACCTCCAAAATTTCACCCTGTGTTCGGCACACACTAGATAGAAGAAATTTGATAAACTAATAAAACCAAATATCCATTTTATCTTTGATATCCAAAATATCTTTGATATTTTTACTTCATTCATTTCCTATAGTGAACAAAATAACAATTGTAAGACAATTAAAGTTAGGCAAACTTTGGGATTTTTAGTAATTGTAAAGCTATTTTCAACTAATTTAAAAAATAATATTGGTAATTATAACAAATACTTAACTAACATTTGCATTACAGAAAAAAGATATACTCTGTCACTATTTTATGAAACCAGCATGGACCCTGAAGGAAAGCACCAGAGAAGACAAGAGTTGAAGGATGAAATTAAAGTGTCATCAGGGTCTCAATCCACTGGCGTATCCTACACATTTTTTAATAATTAAGAAATAGTTTCATGATTGATACCAATAATATTTTTAAAAAATCTTCCTGGGAGTATTACGTTCCTTTTTCTAAAGACAGTGTAAATAATAGATGTATAATTTCTTTCTGAAAATATAAACTGTATTTCAAACTCAACAGTCAGGGTGTTCTCTTAAAAACCTGAATATGAAAATGTTAAACACTTCTGCAAAAACCCTATATTGGCTTCCCAACACATTTGGAATAAAACCAAACACCTAGAGATGCCTAAACAACTCTCAGTCGCCCATCCCTTCCTTTTCTCAGGCCTGTCTCCTACCCCACTTCCCTTGCTCAGACTGCTCTTCCTTGAGACACACGGGACTTTCCCTCCAACAGACCTCAGGACCTTTGTGTGTTCTGTCTTTTGCTGGAATTCCTCTTCTCTCCCACACCCCAATTTTCCCATAGCTCCCTCCCTGATTTTGTTCATTTCTTTGCTCAAATGTTCCCTCCTCCACCATCTTGGTCCACTCCTGTCTCTACTCTTTTGCACCTGTCCCCACTCTTTTGCACCTGTCCCCAGTCTCTATCACCCGGGGAGGGTTTACTTTTCTTATTGCACTTATCATTACCAGCTGCAGGGCAGAGACTTTGTTAATCTTGTTGCCTGCTATCTCAGTGCCCACAGTCTATGACGAGGTCTCATAAATGAAAGAATGAAGGAGGCGCTGCATCTTTTACAGCATGACGAAGTTATTAAAGGCAGGGTGTTTCATGGTACTTTAATTGCACAATGATATTTAATTTTTCTTCAAGACATCAGAATCCCCCCATAACAAAAAGGTACCTTGAAAGTGCAGCCCAGTGCATTGCTTCTTATAATATTTATTCCTCATCTTAAGTTATTTTGTTCACTTGTTTTCTTCATGGGTAGGATATCCCTAATGATACGCTGAGCAGGAGCAAAATCTATAGCACTTCTTTGATTTATAGAATTTGTGGTACTCAATATTTTTGGTGTTAGAAAAATAAACAAGTCACTACCTAACAGGTTGTATCACAGTAATTCCATGTTATAAATTTGCTGAAATGACTATTGGTTTTAGGTCTTTCTCACTCCTAAAGCTAACCAACTAGTAATATTTATCTATTTTCCAGAGAGGTGATTTAGAAGAAATAGTGAAAAATTGTTTATACACAGTTATACTGGTGGGTGGGTTGAAAATAGAAAAACAAATTCCAGGAGTGTTTTTCACCATACTTTCTACTTCACATTTAATGGAGGAAATAAAAATGCTTCCAGGGCCAGTCTCAAAGTTCCTCATAGAAAAAAATCTGTAGCTAAACTGGTCTCCAGAGAAGGACCAGCAACAGCATTATTTTTACCACACTGCCTGTTAGCCTTTATAAAGAAACACTTTCCTCTAAGGGGAGATTTTACCATCAAAACATAAGGGAAGGGTCAGATAACATTGAGTAAGATTGAGGATCTTAAACAAGACTGAAAAATAAATTTCTGTGTCAGTTGCCTTGATTTTTTATTAAAATGCATCATGGGAATGAAGATTTCTAATACAGATTTTAGAATACTCTTATTTTGAATGTCATAGAAATAATATAATTTTGGAGTTTTAATAGACCTTGATGGGATTAATCTCCTCATCACAGATGAGTGGGTCAGTAATTTGACAACTTATTTGGAAATGAAGCCAATTGTGAGATTCTCAGTCAATTATCTTCATTCTTCAGCAAACAACCCTACTCACCATAATGGAAGCACCACTCATATTTCACGTGATGAAAATGCTGTTTCTTTCCAATGTAAAGTTCTGAAAGCACTTTAATTTTCCACAATGTGATAAGCATGGGGGCATTTATTGAGTATTTGAGCCCATAATTAGTTAGTTACTGAATTTAAAAACATATTTATCAACACTACTGAAGTTAATGCTAAATATAGCATTTTGTGGACAAAGTTATAACACATTTAACACAGTAGTCAGTGAATGATTGAGAGAAGTTTTATTTTAATGTGACAGTGTTTCTTTAATTTTTAAGAGGTAACTCTTAATTCAGTATGTATTCTCACTAGCATAATCTCATTTGTGTTCTTTTATCTACTTTACAAACTTAACCTAAGTTTCTCATTTATCTTCCAGTTTTATAACATGAAAACAACTGTGGTTTGGCAGGATTGCCTAAATTTCTTCATCCTTCTTTTCCAAATTTTGATTGGCAATCTTGAGTGCACTGGATGGGAAAGAGGGATTTTAGAGGAACAGAATCGATTTACAGGTATGCCGGGGCAAGCTATTACCATTACTCTATTATCAAACCCTATCAGGTTATAAATGAAGAAGCAATTGCAAGACTCAGGATCTTTACTTTGTTATTGGAATATATCAATACATAGAGGACAATGTGAATGTGTTGTTAAATAGATTAGAATATGTTGAGGAAGAGATAGAGAAACTCCCTTCTTTTACCAACCTGATACATCCACCAAGTTTATGCATATTTCATGAACTGAAATAATGGCAAACATATGGGCTTACTTCAGGAGTCCTTATCCTAGTATTTTGCTGTAGAGCCCACTGGAAGTCTAATAACCACCATACCTGCAGAACAAAGATGATCATAGAGATATTTCAAGATATCTGCAACAACCATAATATTGTATAAAGAAAGCTGTGATAGAATTATGCACCTGAAACCTATACAGTTTTGTTAACCATGTCACCCCAAAATTCAATAAAAAAGAAAGCTGTGATGTATCACATTCACAATTCAGAAAAAAAACACCAAATTTCAGTTAGAGGATAGTAAAAACCAAACTGTGATTGTTTTTCTCATCATAGATTTGAATTCTATGTAAGGACCAATTGGTCTGGGGACCTGATATTAAAAACCTCAGGTCAGAAAATGAACAAAGAAAAAATCTATTTACTACAAAAGAAACATAAACTTCTTTTCAAGCTAAATTTACTTATCCCACCTTAGGAAATGTCTAATTTATATAAAATGTATAAGGTTTAATTAATTCATACAAGAACATTTTATAAATGGGAAAGGAAGCCAGTGTTTGAATATGCACATGTTCATTTTACCTTCTTCATACTTTAGACTTTATTTTTTGAGCAGTTTTACATGCACAAAATTGAAGAGAAGATACAGAAATTTCCCGTGTATTTTCTGCCCCAACACATTCCTAGCCTCCCTCATGATCTACAACCCTCACTACCTTAAGACGTTCCTGAAAAACGTGAAAAGTAGATTCCTGCTTGGAGCAGTGAAATATCCCCCTGATAAAAATGGACAGAGAGCTTCTGGATCAGTATTTAACTCCTTCACTAATTTCCTCCGAGTTCAGTAGTTTCATGTTTACGTACTTAGGCTTCCTTTGGCCCAGCAGCTCTTTGCTTTGGCTTTGTATTACCGAGGCACCTGTCCAGATGCTTTTAGCCAAAATCCACTTTGGACCTTTTTCTGGGGTTTACACATCCATGTGACTCTTGTACATTATTCATTAACATTTTACGTTAAGTTAAAATTTACACTAAACATTGCTTACAGACAGATGTTTTAAAAAAAGATCTTTCTTGGCTGAAATAGCCCTTAAATTATTTTTTTCTCTTGTTGCAGAGGCTGAAATTAACTGATACACACATTGTTTAAGTAAAATTTGAAATACAACAAAATACAGTTGTATGTAAACTGTGTGACATCATACTAAAAGATAATATATTTTGAAAAGTGTACATTTTTATCTCAAAATTAAGGTGATGATTCACATAGCTATACTAAGTTGAATAGGACAAAGTGGGGAAAGAAATGGTCCTAACATTGATTCCTGATGTCTTATGTATCAAACACCATACATTCTCATTAAATCTTTACAATAACTTAAGAGGAAGACTTTATTATAATATTATTATTGAAAACCAAGATTAAGAAATAACTTCCCGGGTCACACTAATTGATGAAATTTACACCCAGGTATTTCTGTCTCCCCATGAACAACACGGCCCTGGATGCGGAGCTAAAGAAAAAACACAACCATTCTGAACATAATATTCAAGACAGCTCATAACAGATTGATCTCAAGCCAACAAATATAAAGATACTGAAGTTTGCAGTTTGCTTTTTTCCTTTATATTTTCCAGAGAAGTTAGGTTTTTTTTCACTTTATTTACTTTATACAAAGCTTAGTTAAAGGATCACTTTTTAAGGCATAAAACCGATTAGTTAATGAGAAAGTTTTACATGATTGTTGAATCCATTGTTAAACTATTTTAAAAACCACATTTAAATAAAGTATTACTTTTTCAAGTTGCACTTCCCAGCTTAATAAAAAGACATTTTGTTAATAGATTCAACAAGTCTTGAACCTGTAGTCTTAAATTTCTTCTGTATTGTTTTTGTTTGGTTGGTTGGTTTATTTTGTTATTACTATCAGATAATACTACCAGAGTTTCTCTGTGGAGGGAGAGGGTAAGCAGAGGGCCGGAGAGGAGTTGGCCATAACAGAGAACAATTTTCCGTCTTTGTTTAAAGGTAAGAATTTTGGAATCTTTAGTCATGTTCTTCTAGCTTCTCTGTTTCTGTCTTTTTCCCTCTCTCTTAGCTCTAGGACTGCTGTGTACTTTGGGGGTCACTAAAAGAGCAGCTAACCATTTGACACAGTGTTTGGATTCTCACCCCCACACAACAGACCCTCATTACCAAACTGTTAATCACTGCCAAAGGAGCAAGTCCCTTGACAGCTTTCAAACCCCCAACCCCCAAAGTAGATCTTTCCACACTTGGTATCAAATTGCATTGTGATTACAACGCGGAGACTGCATATTTTAATTGTACATTAGCAATGAGGAGGCATTTTTTCCAGCTTGGATTTAAATGTTTCTTCAGCTATTTAGTACATGTTTGCACATTGGTAAGAAGTATAGGGTTTGAAATTTGTTCTCACAAACAGGTATACATTATACACAATGCACCTGAAGCCCAGGTCTCTTGGAGTCAAAGTTTCATTCCTAAGAGATCCAACTTTCCAATGTAGGCGTTTATATCTTCATGTCATTGGAAACTGCCTCTTCATTTATTTAGCTGTTAGGTTAATGATGCAACTACTTATTCAAAAAAGAAAAGTGTGTCCAATCAGCAGTCATTTTGTTTATTTGATGGCAAAAGTCAGACTGGCTGATGCTTTCCACCCATCCAGTGGACTCATTGAAATTATCCTGTGTGTTGACAGAGTACACACAGAACCAAGAAAGGAGGAGGAAGAATTTGATTTTATATAACAAACTTCCACGGCTAATTCCTTTGTTTCTGGAATATCTTTGTTTTTTAAAAGGTCATGTCTTTATTTCCTAAAACCTACAGCTTTATTAAAAATACAGTTTCTTAAGTGACAGTGTGAGACTGAAGACAATTATGTAAACTGGCTAATTTGTCTTGTATTCCTTTACATATTAGATTAGCCAAATGGAGATCTCCTGCAAGTTCCTTTATTTTTACTCCATTAGTATATCAAAGGCATTTTAAGTGACATGAAATTGTGTTTTTATCCAAATATTGTAAGTTATTTTCCAAGTGAAAATTTCACTTCCCTCAACATAATATTACTGCTGCCCATGGGCGCTGGGGAATGCGTCTCTTTATTCACATAAAGGAAGGAAGGACAGAGAAAAGAGAAACAGAGAGGAGAGAAGAGAAAAAGAGGGGACAGAGGAGAGGAAAAAAGAAGACAGAAGGCAGAAAAGAGAATATAGCTCAATTTCAAAGAAGGTTTAAACAAGTCTTTCTTTTACTAGTGTTAACGCGGTTGGTCTCTAACCCATCCAAGATTCAGTTCCTGGCCAGGGGAAAGAAGTATTTGATAACCATCAATTGGTAGACCAATCACCTGGAATAAAATAAAATAAGTAACAGGACGGCTCTCATATCTAATCCCGAACTGAATCTATAATAAGGGGTGAAAGGTGAATCCAATTAGAATAGACTGGAATGGAATTAAAACATCTAATAAGCTGGTTAAATGAAATTAAATGAGTAATAATTAATATATAACCCCTGTTCAGTTAGAATTGAAAGAATATATTTTGCAACACAAATTTTTTCTTCGTTGTTCTAGACCATGTCTCAAACATGGTTTTATCTAAATACCTTAACCAGTAAGAGGATGAAAATGTTAGAAGAAAGAGCATAATATTTTGCTCACCATAATACCTGATCAATACTCCTCTATAATATATTATGATACACATCTCCCCAAAAGCAAAGATTTGAAATTGAATGTATAAGTATTAACTCAGAGGGTTTACCTTTATTTGAAATTTTTGGTCTCATATATTTTACAGCCAATATGTTGCTCTAAAATTTTCAATGTTTACCTAAATTAGGCAACTGAGGACATCATTGTCTTTTCCTGTAAACTATTCGAAGAGTGAGATAATAGCATAATCTTCCATAGTAGATGATCCAACTTTAAGTAAAGGATCTGAGAGTTTGAATGTTAAATATCAAATGACCAAGACATTCCATATATAATTATCAACTATTTCATATTATGGATTAAAACACTAAAATAATCTATTTTAAATTTTTTTGGGAAATTACAGCTCAGCTCACAAGGGAAAATTTATCTCAATATATGCTTCCAGAGAGTGTTGTTATCTCTATTTTATGCATGAGAATCAGCTCACAATGTTATCTTTAAAAATCAGTATTGTTAACTATCTGAGTTTTAAGTCTTTGGGATAAATAAAATGAGATAAAAGATATTTAGTTAAAGTTTAAGTTAAAAAAATAAACTATGAGGTTTTAAAAATTATAAAAATATAAAAACATCCATTTTACAAAATTTTCACATAATATTTTATATTTAAATGTTTCTGACAGATTTATGTGACTTATGAATTGGTTTGTTAAGATGACAAATATCTAGCATTCTATCCCTTTTTTGATATCAAGAAGAAATACACTATTTGCCAAGTTTAACCCTTACATAACCCTCTGCACTTATATTTTAAAGTAATCCCTAACTTGACACATTTGTGTATATATATATATATATATATAATACTCCCAAATATTTGAAATAATTTATGATAAACATTATAAAATTGAACTTTTCCATCCCAAATGATGTAGTTAAAGTTCAGGGCCCCTATGTTATCTTTAATAACTCATACTTATTGAACCAGATTCTGCCAGAGCTTTAGTTACTTTCTAGAATAAAGTAGAACTTCTTTGGAATCCACATGAGCTTTTTCTTACCATGAAGATATTATTAAATAATTAGCTGTAACTTTCTAAGTAGTACTGAAAAGTGAATTCTCTGAAATCAATATCAGACAGCAAACACTTTCAGCTCCCAATCAAATAACTCTGCCTTCTGGCCGAACCACTCTGATAAATACAGCTATGGCCAGAGCCCTTTCATCCCTAAGTCTCCACAAGCTGCTTAGACTTTAAGAATTAAAGAAAATGTTGAAGCAGCAGAGGTCCTATGTACTATTTATTCGAATTCTCTAAGTTTGCAAATAGATGACAAAAAAACAAACAAACAAAAAACAAACAAAACTCCCAGTGAGTTGGTGTCAATTTTGAGCTAGAACCCAGTTAACCTCTCTCCTCTGCCTCCACCCAAGGCTCTTGCATCAAGCTGTTTGGGGGATGACATCTCAGGACCACACACGGTTTTTGTTAGACAAGGTTTCTATTTATATGCTATAATTTGATCTTCAGATAACCTAATAAGCAAGAATTATTATTTACTTCTCAATGGGTATATAAAAATAGAGGCTTAAATTTACTATCTCCTATTTATAACAGAACTATTATTGTCAATGCTTAGATTTGACAAGTGTCAAACCCAAGTGTTCCAACTCCAAATCAGAATTCCAGTGTTCTTGTTACTTATCAAATATTAATAAAACATACCTCACAAATGCACATGAATTCACCCTTAATATAGCGAACACATTTTCCCTATTGTTTGCAGCTATAAGATGTTTTTACATTCATTATCTCATTTGATATTAAGGACAGCCTCATGAATTAGACAGGCCAATTATTATTATGACTTCCGTTTCATTAATGAGGAAACTGAAGTTCAGAAAGTAAAATTATTTAATGAAGAACTAAATTATTTAATGAAGAACTAAATAATTGAATTATTTAGTTCTGTGACAGAAACATGCTTGATCCTCTGCTTCTAACCCTAAATTCAGCTGTTGGGGTTGCAGAAAGGCAAGTTGCCTACTGGTAACATCTTATATGCCTCCAAGAACTTATGTGATTCTGAGTTTCTAATGATTGGTTAAATGTACTGCCTTCCAATACCAAAGTTAATTTCTCACTTAGCAACTCTACCAAGGGATTATTTTAAGTGACCTATGCCTGTCATTTAAAATGCACCCCCAGAGAGGTCTAGGATTCATCCAGGTTTAGGTAATGTCCGAACAATCACTTCAATAGTTGAGTATTTGTTTCACAGGGACTTCAACACAAATGTGAAGTAGACAGACAAACCCAACAACATTCACTTAATCAGTATTTTAAAACTCTTTCCTTATAGGTTCTTTCTGAGAATTAAAATCTGCTTTCGTCTTTGAGCCTTCATGCTATGTGATTGGGATGCCTGGAAGCCATTGAAACAAAAACAATCTGTGTATCCTCAAGGCAAAATAAAAATGTAAGTTCACTTTAAGCATGATAGTGCTATGGAGCTGATACTGTGTTTTTTATTAATCTCCATGTGTATGTTCATTTTATGCAATACATTCCATAATAGTTTTCCATTTAGCAAATTAATTTCTGTTTAATTCAATGGGGATGAAAAATATTAAAATGTGCCCTTTTAGTGAGATGTTTTCTTTTCAAGGGGCCCTGATTCCAAGAAAACTATAGTTTTGAAGTATACAATAAATATTCTAGTTCAAAAATGGAATTACTTCTGCTTAAGCTGGGTCTCTTGAATAATTATAGAATCATAGTGACAGTAATTTTACTGAAAACAATTAATAGTAAAGCCTGGATTTTTCCATGTAATGAGGAAAAATGATATGATTTTAAGGTTGCTTTCAAAACAATATGAAGAATCCAACAGTGAAACAGAATTTCATAAGTTTGCTTCAAAGTTTCGATGTTGATATTGAGTTGGCAGCAGGGGGTGGGACTTGGAATGGAGTGGTTGAGTGGAAAGAAGGTTGTTATTAAGTTGCATGTCCCTGGTAGTTTTGTTCCTCTAAGGAATTTTCAGAATCGTTGTTCCTGGTACTGATACAAGTGACAGGACTATAGTTTTCACATTATAAATTACCCTTGTTTTGTTAAAGCTTAAATTATTTTTATTAGCGGTCACCTGGGAGGTAAGAGTCAAGTTTAAACTTTCAGATAAGCACAGCAGCTGTTGAAATCAGCTTTTTCTTTATTCTTTCTACCACGTACTCTGCCACTGCCTTTCTCCTTACAATCTCTCTTTCTCTAAATTAGTCTTGCATCTTCCCTTTACCATAAAAAATAAAATAAAAATGAAGTAGCAGAACACATGAGCTTTAAGAAATGCCATGCAAGCCCAGAGAGGTCCATTTTTCATCACGGCAAGAGTCTGCTTCTGATGAGTATTAGAGCAAATGGTATGGCTGCCCTGTCTTCCAGCAAGTACCTAAACCTCAAATGGTCAGCAAACGTTCCAGGGACATGACAAAGGGAGAATGTGAATTTGTTCATTAAAGCATCTGAAAGAAATTTTGTTCCACGTAGTTAAAAAGTATTTGTCCTAATAGGTAACATGACAATTTATTGAAGATCTTTCATTTTTATAAGTAATATTTGCTAATAATGGAAGTTGGAAAAATGCATTAAAGTAGAAGGAAGAAAAATATGAAATGATATACCATACAAAGATAACTATAATTTTGGTGTTTTATTTCTACTATTTTTGGAATGAATAATGTATATATTCATCATACATGTTCTTCTATTGTTTTTATTATCATATAATAATTGTCATGTTACATAAAAATTCTTATGGTTGTATAATATCTATAGAATGGCTTTATTTCAATAATTTCTAGCATTGAACATTAAGTAGTTTATACTCATATATTTATATTAAAATTATACTTTTCATTCATAAAATTTTAATATTTCAGATTATTTTCTTGGTTAAATTCCTAGTGGAATTAATTGGTTACAGAGAGGGTATATATATTTTTTAGCATGAGAGGAGCATGATTAGAAATAATGTACCTCAGCTGGGAAGCCTTCTACATCAACAAAACTTTGACATGCTATCACCCTATACTTAGTGGGTGAAACTATTAGTTCTTTCAAATGGAAAATGGCATAGTAGATTCTTACAAACATCCAGGAGCCCCCATCAAATATTTAATCATGAGCATTTTATCTTATGAAGATTTTTGATATTGATACATCACAGTGCAGCCTGAGAATGAAAATGGTTAAGTATTTACAAACCATACAAAAAGAAAAAAAAAGTATTTTTATCCTGGACATGTTATGGGAGAAAATGATAAGGGTAGCGTACACCTTTGCTTCACATCATTTTAAAAGGCCAACAACTAAAACTCTAAGGAAACAGCTTCTGGCTCATTCAGTGGAGCCCTTTATTTAGCAGTCAGCTATCGTCCAGCTGGAATAAGCAGCTTTTACAGACTATAGTCTTTCAAACATAGGTTTGCTCTGCTCTACATATAAGGGTCTTCTGTCCTATGTGGGAGGATGAGCTCAAAGCCCCTTTCCCAGTGTTGAATTTGGCAGTTCTATGACTTTAAACACATTTCAAGAATTCCTAAATACTTATTTTTTAAATTTTGCTTAGAAATTTTTAAATTTAATACACATAACAGTAAGCTTAGGGCCTAGATTTCAGGAGTGAACCCACGTGTAGGAGGACCCCACACTTTAAGTGCGGACACCTTGCCAGCACTCTTACCTCTCTGTGTTCAAGTCGTGCACAGTGAACAAAGTGGGAAGAAATGGCCGAGGTACGATTTCTCAGAAAGTCACTTCTAGAAATTAAATATGAAACCTATTCTCCCACAGTATGGCTATAAATGGTTATATCACTTTATAAAAAAATAGTTTTGATAACATTTTCAAACTTCACAAAATACAAGTGCAGCAGATAAAAATGAGAGAAAAGGTACACATGACAAAAGGATAAGAAACCTATAATTATATTGTATCACCAAACTGCTACTTATAGAATATTTATGATTATAGAATATTTATGAGCTTTGGTGTAGAATACATTTGGTCATACAAGTATCCAAAGACCCATCTCCCAGTTGGAACTGTAAGGTGCAATTATTACCAACCCCATTTGCTGGGACAAATCAACAAAAGAGAACTAGCCAAACATTTTCCTCTTGCATTCCTAAAATAGTCGGAGAAAACCTCTTGAGATCCAATATCTGATTCTTCAGACTATCTTGGGAAAAGAAAAAAGGAAGTCGGAACAAAGTCATACATATTCTGATATGAAAATAAATAAACATGGTTTTATAAGTGAAAAAAAGATGATGGGCAAGGACAAACATACCCTTAGAACTATAATGTGTTTGGTCTTAAAAACTTTAAGGCAACAAGGAGTTTTTATATCAAGATGTGACAAATTCCTCACAGATGGGAAAAGATGCAAAATGCTGCTTTGTAAACATTCATTTTAACCAGAAAGGATTTTCTCATACAATAGAAATACACACTGTGGGGCAAATGATAGATAGCTGCTCAAGAAAATTCTGCTACATTCAACTAGAGACCAAAGCCACCAGGCTAATCTCTACCCAGCCGAAACAGAACATCTTGATTTCAGAATGGCCACACAGATCGATTTCATCCATCTGCTTGTGGGAAGAAGCTTCTTCACTCTGTTGACCTACTCTAGGGATGTGGAAATGGAAACTCACCTAAACAAGCCTGTCCATCGAAACGAGCTTGTTCCTTGAACTTCAATTACCCTCGGTGCTTAAGTTTACTCCCCATCCTCTGCCCAGCACCTCCTCAGTGTTTCTCACTCATTCTCTCTGCTGTGGCTGACTGGCTAACTGGCATTGGCTTCATAATGTTTACTCGCTCACTTGCCATCATCGTAGGACACCTTATTTTCTCTCCTTGCTTATTTCCAGGTCACTGAGCATCATAGGAGGGCAAAGAAGATTACGCAAAATTAGGGATAAATAAATGAAAAAAAGTTTAGAGCCTCAAAACATTTTAGAACAATGAGTTCTGAGATGAGAATAAATTACCTACATTTGGGGATTGTTAACTCCCTAAAGTCATTAGGTACCATTTAGTGCAGTTTCCCCGAACACTAAAAGACCAACATCAGTCAATGACTCCATTGTTATTCTTCCACAAGAAAGCACATTAAAGTTTATTACTGAGTAATTATAAAAATGATTGCTTTTCATCACTGATAGCAGTTATGATCACATTTCACATATCCTCACTTTGTGCAGATGGGATGCCACACGTAAGAACCATACTCATATTTCTCAGTTTGTCTTTAGCCCTCTAACCCCACCCTCCGAGAAAAGCAAGCACTGGGGGCGTGCCGAGTCCCAGGGCAGGAAGGGAATGTGATGCCGCAATCCTCAGGATGACAAGTGAACCCGAACACTGGGAGGGAATGAGAGCTAGAAGGATGCCAGCAGAATGGGATGAGAATGGGAAGCAGAACCCCGGCCAAAATTCTACCTTTTGCAAGGGAGAAAAAACAGTAATTTAAAAGGCAAGTCTTATAAAAAATAAAAGTAAGATTTAATTTAAAAAATCTGAAAAGCTTCATTATTCTGTAAAAAATAATATGTAAACACACTGTCAATTAAATTTTCTTGTTCCTAACAAGTGTGAGTGATATTTTGAGACTAGCCATACCCCAGTACATCTCATCTAGCATAATGTAAGAACTTAGTGGGTTGGCAGAGTTAACTTACTTCCATTAATACAAGATACGCATTCACTTCTTACTGGCAGAAATGGGTTACATTAAAAATAAATTTAAAAGTAACCATGTACAAGTATGTTGAGATCAAAACTATGTTCCACCCTGCTTAAAATCAAATTCCACCTTGTTATTTATTTCCCCTCTCCTTTCCCCCCACAAAAGCCCTCGCTTTGCCAGCTGTATACCATATTGAATCAACTCGTATTGTAACACACGTGTACTCTGTGAATCTGCTCCAAAATCTCCGTAGGTATTTTGACTTAGGTTATCTTTATATGCAGAACTCACATGTGGTTGCTTCTCTGGAAAAGGATATGTCTAATCCTCTGTCAATGTGCTGGTTTGAAGATGACCCCTGAAATTCATCTCTCACATTTGCCCCAGTAGAAATAGAGTTCCTCTTTATTATTGATAGATAAATGACATCCTCTATGCCAATAGTTTAAACTATTCCTATCCCTAATAGTTAATACCTTTTTGAAAGTGCCATCCTGCATATAAATGAGGGCCTTTTGACTCATACTGTTACTTTGTTGGTCTTTTATAGGAATGGGTCTCTAATTTCTCGAATAGCAATTATCTGAGGTTTTTGGCCCAGATTAGACATAAGCAACCTGAGAGTAGGGACTGTGTTTTGTCTTTGTATCCAAAACACATGGCATTTGACAGTGATATGAACATGATGTTTATTGAGTAAATGTATGAACATTGACTATATATGCCTGGAAAACATACCTTTACTAGTTTTATATATAATGCCAGGATTACTAAAGAAAGTAAGAATGCCATTTAACAGCCAGTCAAAGGCTAGTATAAAGCCATAGATTATTTTTCAATCAAACACAAATCTTTGCTGTCCATAAAGGTTGAACAACAAATTAATCATATTTAGTGTCATGAAAACAGTGAAATTACCTGATTAGAATTTCCCTCCTTGTGTCCATGTCATTTTTCTGGAGTTTTACAGGTTTGAAACTTTGCAGCCTGATAAAATTGTTCATGATATCAGAAGCAAAATATATTTTAACTAAGGATGGATGCTGGATTGCATGAGGAAATGGAAACTTTAATTTTAAATTTGAATACAATTTTAAAATGATTGTTATATATATATTCTTATTTTATGCAATACAAATATTCCACCCTAAATTAAAATACACAGGAAACACATTAGATCTAATTATAGTTGTCATTTTCCTAAGTCTATATATTACTGTACATTTTAAATCTAGACTCAAAATGGAGAAATAAATAAGAGATAACCTGGGATTACTTAGCTTTGTCACCCTAGTACATGTATCTCTTATTATACAGGTGAGGGTGACAATTGAACTTTATCCTTGATGACTGTCTCAAGACAAAATAACATAATATGAACTCATAAACTTGAGGTCAATATAGACTTTTATTAAAGTCTTTTTAGTAAAATAAAATGGATATAATGAATTCTGAGCTACTCAACAAATATTCTGATGTTTAAAAAATTATCTTAAAAGCTTATGTGCCCATTAAGTGTATGATTCCAGAAGTAGTATAAGCGTCCACATATTTGGTATATGTTAATCTGATTGAATTCTTGTAAGCACTAAATAACCTTCTCCCAAAAAACAAACACGCACACACACACACATTTCTTATTGCTGAAACTTTTACCTGTAATTCATTGCTAAATTTTGCTTCTTATAGATAAAGATGGATTGTTTGTTTGTTTATTTAGTACCATTAAAATGAGGGAATTTTCACCCTTTTTTCTCAACTTTAAAGGCCACTTAGAAGTCTTTCTATATTGTGGCAAAAGAAGGTTGAGGAACTGCCATTTCCAATAAGGTAAATGTTTACCTAAATCTTTTCCCCATTTTAAAATCACAATCTATCTGACTGGAAAATAACCATGATTTCTTTTTGTATTCTATTTACATTTTAATTTCTTATGGAGTTTTTGATATCATCAGGAGTCCTTGCCAAATGATTATGTCAATATTTGTAAGACCAACGAGTAAAGAAATACTGATGCAATAAGACTTTGGGGCAGAAGAACACTGTACATCAAGGAGAAATAAATTGTATACTTCAGTTTAATTTAATCTTCATTAATAAGATTCTCATATTATTACCTCATAGGATTCTACTCCCTAACTGGTATCCGTTAGGTGTTATTACTGATATAGTTGAACCATTCTGGCCTCTTCCCACACATACGCTGCTAACAGAACTTTCTTTTGTTCGGGTATGGATCTGTCAGCAACAGTGTGTTATGACAATGTAAACCTCTCCCTGTTTCCAAGAAGTAAATTATGTTTGGTCTCAACCAGTAATGAAAAACACATACATCACCATGAATGATCTAGGAGTGGCTATATTATCTAATTCTGAAAATTAGACATAAAATATTGTGCTTTGAGTTCTAGGCGTAACCAGAAGGAAGATGTATTTCCCTGATATATTAGAGAATATTTGGAAAAATGCCTCTTTTTAAAATTCTGCCTGTTTTATGTGAAACCATGATGTTTGAAACTGCTACAGCAACCTTGTGACCATATATTAAAAATTTAGAGGAAGGATTTAAAGAAAAAACCTGCAGTTATAGTCCTAGCTCTGGCATTGCCAGGATCCTTTTTTCCCCTAAATAACCTATTACTTGCAGTTAAATACAATCTGACACAAAATTCGTGTTGTTTTAGAAAACTGAAAGTTGAGATAATAAGAATATACACCCAATCTTGTTGTTTGAGTGGAAAATGAAGATTAATTGTCCTTTGATGTCATCATGCACAAAGCTAGTTATTGCTTGAGTTGATGACAAGAGCCATCAAGATACTCCAATTGTTCGGTGCCCTCAAACTCAGGCAAAACTAAAGCTGAGATACAACATCGGGGAACTTTGCAGTTGAAAATCACGTGCCAGCTTCATGACCTTGTCCTCTTGTCATCTCACCCGGTGAATGAACTCTAAGCATTAGAACTATGCATCTCTTCCACTAATATAAACACCATAGTGAATAAGTCAGCAAGAAATTTAGGTGGATTTGATTTAACATCTCTTTATCTTTCAAATAACTCAGGAAACAGCTCCATGAACTTAGCTGCAAAGTTAATGATGATATAAATTATCAAGGTAAATGCCCAGGGGAAAGGAGAGCGTTTTCAGTTCCTGTCTTTCTTCACTGGAGTGCTCAAACTTTTTTGAATTGGTAGTGGAAAATATCCCATTGTTTCACAGTTTTTTTTCTTGCTAAAAATGTCTGATCCAGTAAATACTGATGTGATAATAATTATGATGGAATAAAATTAAAAAATTCATCTAAAACTCCAATTATGAATTTAATTTTTCCAATATTAAAGAAACAATTTATAAATGATTGCCATTTATTGTATATAAAATATTTAAGTTCTATTTCTTAAATTCCAAGTTAATTTACAAACACTCTCAAATGTGAATTTACTGAATCTTACTCAGAAGTATGGAATATTAGGACTGTTATTAAATTTTTATTTTTGTTAATAGATATAGTTGTATATCCAAGCCAAGTGTGCAGATATTCTGGATATAGCTCTCTGTGTTTTTATTATTGTTTTTAATTGTGTTTGTTTTTGGAGAAGACTGCTAGAAGGAAGAAGATTGTAGATGGAATGCTAAGATGTGCTATAAAACAAAAATGCCAAACATCAGATTGTCAGATTCCCCACTGTCAGATTAAAATTGTATTTATGTCATTAAACTTGGTCTTTGACTGAATTAATAGATATGTGTATATTTTCATGCGGTAGTTGGTTCTCACCAGAACAGTTAATATTATTACAAAAATGCAGATGCAAAACTGAACATGAAAAGAAGTAATAATAAGGAAAAATGAGTGGTGGGGGCCTCCTTTCTATAGGAGCTCACGTGCAGGGGAGCCCTTGTTAGAAAAATTTCAACATGCTACTAAGTCATTCTTCAGAACTCATATTGTTGTTCAGGTTGTACTTTGATGGCATGTTAACCATCTCCTAAGGAGTAACATTGGAAACCTTAAACCACAGAAATAAGTTTCAAGTAGTTATCACATAGGTAAATAATAGGGTACAGGTACATAGTGACAAATGACAAAAAGAAAAAAAAAGAAAAACAAGAACAGAGAGATAATCCTACTTCTGACTTTGAATTTCAGTGAAAAATCTTGCTGTTACTTACATAAATGGACCCTCAATTCAAACTCAGCTTAGGGATACTTAGTAGAAAGAGAAATATACCAGTGAAATGCTGGGTAATGGTATAAGAGATGAGATATAAAGCTGCCTACTATTTGGTAATCTTAAAATATGTTAAAACATAAACAGAACTGGAACCCATGGCTCTTGTTCTCATTGCCGATTGTCCATCTTTTTGTGGCAGTGCTCGTCACAAGCTCCTCTCTGGACATTTCTTATGCACATGTTTTCTCGCTGAATTGTGGGTACCTAGAAGACAGGAGCGACATTTCCCCCAGAAATATTATCTCCCCAAAAAACTTAACCTAGTTTTTTGTGCAAAGTAAATAATAATAAAATGTTTTTCTATGCCACATAAGACCATTTAAGTGTTTTCTACACTAACTATTATTTCTTCTATGATTTGATCTAATATAATTACTACAGCTTGTTTTACCACCTGGAGATAATTGTAAGGCTATTCAGATATTGGAGTTTTCTTTTCCATAATGAATCAGGGTTTTCCATTCTTTGAGTAATCCTCAAGCATGTAAGATTTAGCTCAAGAGGTCAAAGGCCTGGCTTTTTATATTTATAATTATATAATACTTTGTGAAGAAAAATATTCACAAATCAATAATTTCCTGACAACATCTGAGACCTGAAAATTTATTATGGTTTATTTGTTTCCAGTTTCGGGCATTAAGATTCCCCACCCCCCACTCTGTCTCTCTAGTAAACCATGCATATTGTACTATTTCCACATTAAAGGTACATCTTTGTAGGAATCAGGCAGAGTGTTTAACCAATGATATACCTGACTTCATTCCAAGCCAAACAACCATCTTTAGTTTTGCCCATGCCCCAGGCTACCTGAAAGTTTTAGAGGTAATGTACAATCAGGTAAGTAAACCCATATTACATATCTGTAATTTTCATCCAGTAGAAAGAAAATATTACATTACAAGCCTCCATAATTACACTCGAATGTAATCAAATACAAAAGTTTAAGATCCCAAAGCCTTTGAGTTACAAGATCTCTCTTTTTATACATTTAAGCAGTCTTATAGCTGCAAAAAGAAGTTGAAATAATTCTCAGGGCACCAAAAAAAACAAAAAAAACAAAAAAAACCAACAACAACGACAAGATTGCCTTAAACTGTAATTGCCTGCCTCAGGCTCTAATTCTTTATAGCACTGTCTGCAGCAGTCATTTATGTGCTCGGGCAACAAAGGCCTGGACAGGGATGCATTTTCAAAACATGTGTTTGTAGCTAGGAAAATAGCCCTTTGGAACTAAATAAAGTTTCTTTGGTTGGGGTGTTGGGTGAAAACTAATACTGTAATAAACAGAAGTTATACATTTCTTTTTTGATCTATGAACCAAGAACACAAGCCTAGAGGGTTCTTGCCTAGCATCAAAATTGAGGGAATCTGAATGAAAAGAAAAGTCTTAGGAAGGAGACTCATCATAACTATGAATAAGATTCAGGCTTTGAAAAGTTAAAGTGCATTATGTTAACAATAAGTCTATTTATTTACTGTGGCCTGCTTCTTTTCTTCACTTTTATAAAAAAAAAATCATGGGGAAAGTACAGAACCACTTGAAAAATAAGGGTAGGATATGAGGATAGATGCTACTAACAGTGCCGAGTCCATTTGCATCCATCTGTGTCCTTCGATTGCAGACTACATAAAGAGAAACTGAGTCTTAGGGTGCAAAGGGGTTGGAGACATAGAGCATATTAAAATGTCAGAAAACTACTGGGCCAAAAAATATTTTTCTCTGTATTCCTGAAATTCCATACATTAGAGTTTGATTTAACTTAAACAAGTCTACCTTTAAAATATAAATGCTGCCTTCATACGATGATTTCTTGCTATGAGAAGCTGTTATTAGATGATTCCTTCTCCCAAGAAGGATTATGAAGTTTTAGCAAAACACACATTAAATCTTCCTTTTCTGCCCTCCAGGTGTTTGAGGCAGGTGAAAAAATCTATGGCAGCCATGGGGCAAGATTCTGGAGAGAAGGGTAGTTCATTTAGATCAGTCCTACAAGGAAGCCATTGAATTTCCTCCTGAGTACTCGCTAATGCAGATTCTAGGGCACAGAGCTACATGTTTCTGCTTAAAGTTTAAAATGGTCACTCTATGCCAGGAATACAGAACTTGGAGTTCAGGGATACCAAGTCAGCCAGGAAATGAGGGGCTGATATTTGAAGTAAGGGAGCCACAGTAATATCACCCTGAGGCAAAATGCAATAACTGAAATTAAGAATTTAATAATGTGTTTATTAGCAAATTAGACACAGCAAAAAGAGGATGAATGAACTATAATACAACTTAGTAGAAAATTGCCAGATAAAAACAGGGAGAAGAAAGGACTGGAAAAACATGACAGAGCACAAGAGACACATGAGACATTGTAAAATGGTGCAACATAACTTGAATCTCAGAAGGAGGGCAGAGAGAAAATGAGGGAGGATTATCTGAACAGATACTGGCTGAAAACTTGCCAAACCTGATGATTGTAATCAAGCATAGATTCAAAATTTTGAAACAAGATAGCTATAATGATAACCACATCTAAGAACATTATAGCATTTACTGAAACCCAAACACAAGGGAATATCTTAAAAACAGGCAAAAATAGGAGTAGCAAGAAGATCAATAGCTGACTTTATAACAGAAAAAATAGAAGCCAGATACTAACATAGTTACATCTTAAAATGTTGAAAGAAAATGACTTCAAGTCTAAAGTTGTACATTTGTTTAAAAAGTCTTTTAAAAATGAAGGTAAAATAAAGTCAGACAAACAAAAACTGAGATAATTGATCACAAGCTGACACACTCCAAAAAATATTACAGGCAGTTTTTCAGTCAAAAGAAATAAGATTGCAGATGAAATAATCATAAAGCAGGAAAAAATAAAGGCACAGGAAAAGATAAATATGGGGAGTATAGCAAAATGAATATTGGCTGTTTAAAATAATGACCACCATATAAATAATTTTAATAATACTAATACTGTGTGAAATGAAAAATATATGTAAAACTACAATAGATGTTATTGACAGCAAAAAAGATGAAAGGTGAGAAAATAGAGAATAAGTCTATATTGCCTGGAAAAAGGACAAAGTGCTAATTAAGTATAGAGTTTTACATTATCTAAATTCTAGTGTAACTACTAAAAGAGTAATAAAATCAAACATAACTAACAACATAAGCAGAAACTATAATAATAGAAAATTATTAATTCAGAGAAGAAGTGCAAAGGAAGAAAATAAGGAGAAAATAGAAAATAAATAGTAAAATTATTGGGCAGATTTTAAACTCAAACATGTGAGTAATTATATTAAAGGTAAATGTAGTAAATACACTTGAAAGGTAAATATTGTTGCATTGAATAATAATAACGATAAATGATGCTTACAAAACCACTTTACCTATAGGAAGAGGTTGGAGGTAAAATGACAAAAAAACCCATTTGCAAACTGTAACCACACTTAACCTCTAGGAGTCATACTAATATGAAAGAAAGTAGCTAGGCGAAAAGAATTATGACAGATACAGAAGATATTGCACACTGAGAAGGGTCAGTTCCCCAAGGAAAATAATAATTTAAACATTATATACATCAATAGCATAACTTCAAAGTTTATAAACAAGAGAAGAAATAAAGTACTAAAAAGATGATGTTTCTCTCATAATGTTATATTTATAAGACTCTGAGTAGACAAATACATCTATATATATTTTCTTCCTTCTTTCCTTCCTTCCTTCCTTCCTTCCTTCCCTCCCTCTTTTCTTCTTTTCTTTCTTTCTTTCTTTCTCTTTCTTTCTTTCTTTCTTTCTTTCTTTCTTTCTTTCTTTCTTTCTTTCTTTCTTTCTTTCTTTCTTTCTTTCTTTCTTTGTACTTCAGGAGATATATAGAAGTTTTAGTACTGGATTTAACTAGAGAATATATATTCTTTAAAAGTTTACATGGAAATTTGGCCAAAATAGGTAATGTAATGTGCTAAAGAATCATATAGCATATGTTCTTCAATCATATGTGTTTAAACTAGAGATCAAAAAGATGCTCAACATCAGTAATCATCAGAGAGATGAAAATTAAAACCACAATGGGATATCACGTCACACTTATCAGAATGGCCATCATAAAAAAACCAAACAACAAGTGCTGGTGAGGATGTGAAGAAAGGGGAACCCTAGTGCACTGTTGGTAGGAATGCAAGTTGGTGCAGCTACTGTGGAAAACAGTATGAAATTACCTCAAAAAATTAAAAATGAAATTGCCCTATGACTCAGCAATTCTACTTCTGGGAATTTATCCAAAGAAACCCAAAACACTAATTTGAAAGAATATAATCACCCCTGTGTTCATTGCAGCATTATATACAATAGCCAAGATATGGAAGCAGCCTAAGTGTCCATCAGTAGATAAGTGGATAAAACAATTATGGGACATTTACACAATGCAATAGTACTTGGCCATAAAGACAAAGAAAATTTTACACTTTATGACAGCATGGGCGGACCTGAGAACATTATGTTAAGTGAAAGAAGCCAGTCAAAGAAAGAAAAATACCATGTGATTTCTTTTGTATATGGAATCCAATGAACAAACTGAACTAACAAGTAAAGTAGGGGCAGAATCATAGATAAAGAGCAAACTGATAACCCTGAGTAGGGGGTAGGGGTGGAGGTTAGATGGATTGAGAAAAAAAAAAGACTCATAGGCATGGACAACAGTGTGGTGACGGGGAGGTGGGTGTTGAGGTAGAAGAGGGTGTAAGATGATAAATAGTAACGGGAAGACACAAAAAAAAATCTATTAAAATGAGTATTCAAAAAATAGATAAAAATACTCAAATGTTTTAAAATTAAGCAACAAACTTACAACTCATAGGCCAAAGAGGAAATCACAATGAAAATCAGAACCATTTTGAGTTGAATCATAATGAAAATGTGACAGCCTGACTCTTGGCAATTTCTTTCTTGTGTGTTACTTCCAAATGAGTTTTTGTTTTTTTTTGAATTGGGTTCTTAATACAAGCTACGGTACATCTTCTGTCTCTATAACCCCAATTAACAGAGCCATACATGGCTGTTCCTCCTTAAATAGTTTATGTTTATATTAATGCCCTAGCCTTTCCCCTGCTCATCCCCTTTAATTAAACAGAAGAGCAGTTATAAAAAGACATTTAAAAAACTGAGAATTTCTCATATTTTTAAAACATTTAAATGTCCATGATTTTTTACATTTGAGAGGAAAAGAAATAAAATAGACCTAAAAAAGAGAAAATATTAACAAAAGAACTGATTTGAAAAATAAAATATACAAGCTTTTAGCTAAACTTAATCAAGAAAAGAAAAAGAGAGATAACTCAAGTAAATAAAATTAGAAATAAAATACAAGATGTTATAACTAATACCATAGAAATACAGAGAATTATAAGTGACTAGTAGGCACAATTACATGCCAAGAACTGGACAACCTATTAGAATGCATAAGTACTTAGAAACATACAATTTACCAAGACTGAATCATGAAGAAATAGAATATCTGAACAGGCAAATTACTAGTAAAGAGATTGAACCAGTAATCAAAACCTCTCAAAACAGAAAAGTCTGGGACCAGATGGTTTTACTGGTTAATTCTAATAACTATTTAAAAAAGTTAATACCAATCTTTCTCAAACTCTTTCAAAAAAGGAGGGAACATTCTCTAATTTATTTTATAGACCGGCATAACACTGGTACCAAAGCTAGACAAGGAATTTTAAAATACTATAGGCTGACATTCCTGATAAACATAGACACAAAAATCAACAAATTAATAGCAAACCAAATTCAATAGTACATTAAAAGGATCATACCCACAATAAAGGGAGGCTGATCCAGACATGCAAGAATAGCTCAACATCTTCAAATTAATGAATGTGATACATTGCTTTAACAAAATTAAGGATAAAACTCATATATGATCATCTCTACGGATGTAGAAAAGGTATTTGACAAAACGCAGCATCCACATGATAAAACTCTTAAAAAATGGGTTTAGAGAGAAAATACCTCAATATAATAAAGGCTATATATAATAAGTCCAAAGCTAACATAATATTCAATAGTAAAAAGCTAAAATCTTTTCCTTTAAGATTAGGAGCAAAACAAGAATACCTGTGCTCACCACTTTTATTCAACATAATATTAAAAGCCCTAGTCAGAGCAATTAGGCAAGAAAAAGAAAGAAAACTGTTTCTATTTGTGATTTTATGTAGCAACAATTCTAAAGACTCCACCAAATAATCTTGTTAAAATTAATAAATTTACTAATGTTGTAGGCTACAAAGTCAGTATACAAAATTCATTGTGTTTTTACACACTGACTACAAACTATCAGAAAAAGAAAATAAGAAAACTATCCATTTACAACTGCATCAAAAAATATTTAGGAAAAAATTTATTTAAGGAGGTAAAAAATCTCTATACTGAAAATTATAAGTTGGTAAAAAGTTGAAAAACACACAAATAAATGGAAAGATGCTCTGTGCTCATGGACTGAAAGAATATTGTCAAACTGTTCCTACTATCCAAAACCATACACTGATTCAATGCCATTTCTATTAAAATTCCAATGACATTTTCACAAAAATAATTTTTAAAAAGTAGCCTAAAATTGTTATGGAAACTTAATGACCATGAATAGTCAAAGCAATATTGAAAAAGAAGAACAAAGCTGGGGGAGACAGACTTCCTTATTTCAAAATATATTACAAAACTCTAGTAATCAAAAGGTTATGATATTGGCATAAAAACAGATACAGATAAATGAAACAGAATAGGCAGCCCAGAGATAAACCAAAGCGTATACAGTCAATTGCAGCAAAGGAGCGAAGGATATACAAGGATGAAAGAATAGTCTCTTCAATAAAGTATATTGGAGAAACTGGACAGTTACATGCAAAAGATTAAAACTGGACCCCATGCCTAACACTATGCCCAAAAATCTACTCAAAATGGGTTAAATACTTGAGCATAATATATGAAACCATAAAACTCCTCAAAGAAAACAGAGGAAATGAATTGAACTCTTTAACATTAGTCTTAGCAATGATTTTTTTTTTGATTTGACACCAAAAGCAAAGGCAACAAAAGAAAATTTAAATTAAATGGGACTACATCAAACAAAAAGGTTCTGCACAACCAAGGAAATCACCAACAAAATGTAAAGGCACCCTATTAAATGAGAGAAAATATTTGCAAACCACATGTTGAATCAGGGTTTTATATGAAAACGTATAAAGAATTTATACAACTCAACAGCAGAAAAGCAAACAATCAGATTAAAAATGGACAGAAAAGCTGACTAGACATTTTTCTAAAGAAAATATACAAATGATCAACAGGTACATGAAAATGTGCTCAACATCACTAAAGATCAGGAAAATGTAAGCCAAAACCACAATGAGATGTCACTTCAAGCCTGTTAGATGACTATCATCAAAAAGACAAGAGTTAAGTGTTGATGAGGAGCTGGAGAAAGGGAAGTGTGTTTAGTGTTGGTGGGAGTGTAAATTGGTGTGACCATTATGGAAAACAGTATGGAGTTTCCTCAAAAGGTAAAAAAAAAAATAGAACTACCATATGATCCAGCAACACTATTCAGCGTATGTATCCAAAGGAAATGAAAAGATATCAGGTAAATATCTGAACTCACATATTCACTCCTATATTCACTGCAGCATTTTCACAATAGCCAAGATACAGAACCAACCTAAGTGTCTGTGAAGAGATGGATAAAGATGTAGTTTGTATACACAATGGAATATTATTCAGCCATTAGAAAGATGTGGATCTTGCCATTTGCAACAATATGGATGGACTTTGAGAATATTATGCTGAATAAAATAAACTAGACAGAGAAAGGCAAATATTACGTGGTATGAGTTGTATGTGAAATCTTTTTAAAATGTCCAAATCATAGAAACAGAAAGTAGAAATATGGTTTCCAGGAGCTGTGGGTTGAGGGAAATAGGAATAGGTTGGTAAAAGGTTAAAAACTTTCACCTATTAGGTGCATAAGATCTGAGTATCTAATGTAAAATATGGTGATTATAGTTGATTACACTGTATTGTATTATTGAAATTTGCTGAGAGGCTAGAATGTAAATATTTTCATAAAAAAATAAAAAGATATATAACATCATGTAATGGATGTGTTAATCATATAGATGGGCTAATCCTTCCACAATGCATATGTATATCACCAAGGTGTACATTTTGAATATTTTACAATTTTACATCTCAATTGTACCTCAATAAAGCTGATATATATAGTAATACATTATATAATATATATCAAATCCAAAAATATACATTATAATATCATATATATGATATATATATAGTTAAAATTGCAAAGTTGATTCTTGATTATCCTGGAAAGCTTCAAGCTCAGAAACAGTTCATAGAGTGTCTCTGTGGACAAGCAATCTACTGCCTATGGACCAATTCCAAAGACCTTTGCGTGTTTTTGTAAATAAAGTTTTATTGGAATATAGCTATACCCATCCATTTAAGTATTGTTTATGGCTGATTTTGCATTACAAGGGCAGAGCTGAGTATTTGTGACAGAGACCATATGGCCTTCAAAGCCTAAAATATTTACCATATCCTCTGTCCCTCAGGAAAGAAAATGGTTTGGTCTAACTTGAATCATGGGCCCATCCCTATGGTTTAAGGATTTCATTGAAATGGATTTCTCTGATAGGCTGGTCTACCAGAAACATATGGTGTGGAGTGAAGTTAATTCCCTAGAGAAAGGGCATTACTAACTCTAGAAGAGTGAGGATGGGCAGATACAAATAATACATGGTCCTCACCCTATCAATCCATTCTATAGGAATGCTATCAATGTCATTTTGATTTACCCCTGAAAAGAGTGATGACAAGCAGAGCTTGAAATCTGGGACTGTGACATTAAGTAGAAAAAAAGGTTATTGCTATATATTAGATTATTTTCCTATTATAGCCCACAGATTAAACCAATAATTCATTTATATTTTATAATTATATATTTGACATTTGTCAGGATTATAAAGAATCTTATTCTGAGAATCAGAGAACTTATTTGATTTGTCTATCATACAGACTTTAAATGCAGAGTCATACTAGAACATGAATCTGACTCATTTCAATATTCATACCAATTACATTTTAAATGTTCCCCATCTATTTTCTAACAATTACCAACAGAGACAACAGACTGTATTGATAGTGCCACAAGATGTATTCTATTTTAACCTACTATTACAAAGATTTTTTGTTAAATAGTCTTTATCTTTGGTTAATTCATTTTATTAAATCTGTAATAGTCCAAATTACTGATATGATTAATAAATACTATTTTTTTCAAGTAGAATGCCTATTAATTTTGGAATATAAAATACATGTTAAAGTTACAGTAATAACTTTAGTAGATACTTGGAGTAGAAATTATAATATTCAAGTTGGCAGATTCATTCTATGTCAAGCCTAAATTGCTTTTTTTTTTTTAGTTTTAAGAAAACTATGGAGATTCAAAATATAAATGACTTGTTAAAGGTTAAATAGTTATTTGAAAGTAAATCTAAGGACAACAGTGTAAGCACATATTTCCCCCTGAATTAATGTGTTTCCCATCTCTTGGCCAAAGTTGTCTGGCTCTGTGTATTTAGATTCCATGTAGCTATTGAGAGTCCTGCACTATCAATTTCTCAAGATTTTTGGGTGGAATAAGAAACAGTCTGGGTCAATGAACATTCATGTGAATGTTACTCTAAATTAATTCCTTATATAATCATTTATCCAGTTATTTCAGGAAGATTTCAAGAATTCAGCGACATTTCTCCTGGGGTTGTATCTACTGCAGTCTGCCTTTACTTACAGTACCTTCATTGGGCCTTCCTATGCCCCACAAATAAAGCAATATTATTTCATAAAGAGCAAGAAAAACTCACCTGGACTGACATTTCAAATTTATGGTCATAATGCTTAATATCAACACTTTTCTGTTTGTATCGCTTCTGTTTCTTATAATGCTAAAGTACCAGTGCTACACAGAGTTAACATACAGCATAGTTTCACACAGTAGATGTCCTTCTTGAATAAATAGCATATGAATTGATTTGAGAACTCTTATATCTTGATCTCTGAAAGATAATTAAATTTTGTTCTATATTTCAATAAAGTAAACATCATTTTTCCCCTTTTAGAAGGGCTCCTCATCATTAAAAACCCAAAGAAATACATGTTACCAGTAAGATCACTAAAGGATACTGAAACCATTGTTTGAATGTCTCTTGGGGGACAGGATAGTCTCACCATTCCCATGTACCATCTGACAGATTACTTGCCATACTGCATATAATTCTTTTCATTGAGAGTTTCTAGTAGTCATTACTATAATCAAGTGATCAAACTTTGTATCACTGCTGAGAGATGATACAGCTAACACAATTACTTCCTGATGTGACATTATATAAATAACACTACCACCTTTGAACAATTCTTGCCACAATCATTTAACATAAATTTAATCAAGCTGTGAAACCCAACCTTCAGTTTATAGGAAATATAGGGTACAAGAAAATAAGTGAATTATACCACAAGAACACATTTAGTTAAATTTAGAGAGTCGCATGTTTTATGAAACAACTGATCTGATCTCTTCAAAAAGTCAATATAATAGGAAAAAATATATAAAAAAGATTACTCTGTTAAAGAGACATAATAACCAAAAGTGATATGTGAATATTGATTGAATCCTGATTCCAAAAATAGGCATTAGTCATTGGGGGCACAGTTGGGAAAATTTGAATATTGACTAGTTATAGATGTCATTAGAGAATTAATGTTAACTTCTGTAAATATAGTAATAGTAATGTGATTATTTAGGGTAATGTCCTTTTTCTAAGGAAATGATGCTGAAATATTTAGGGGTAATACCTCAATATCATGACAACTTATTTTCAATTGTTTCATCAGAAGATTAACAGAAAAAAAACAGGATAAAAAGAAAGCAAGGAAGGAAGGATGTTGCCCTTGTCTATAAGAGATGGTGCATTAACAAAATAAGCCCAAAACAAGATCAAGTCAATTCCTCACAGTATTCTTTATAGAGTGTTCCTAAGTAAATAACTACTGAGATGGGAGAGTGAGAAAGGATGTTAGCTTATCTTTTATTAATTTCTAAACCATTTTTATAAAATTAACTCCAATATAATTATTCATTTTTCAATCACAAACTTTCAGGAGCCCAATAAATAGACATTTTTACATATAAAGATATTATATATATAATCTCCCTAGAGGGGCATTAAAAAGTAACATTTCCTCTTAAAACAATCAATGTGCTTTTTTTGTGAAATCACCTGAAAATAAGTGTCTCCTTATTTTCTGGTTTCAATTATTATCATATGAACAAAGGATTATAGAACAAATAAATTACAATCCTCTCTTACTTTTTGTCATTACAGTGCTTTAATAGATACATACTATAATATTTCAACTGGTTGATAAAAAATACTCAATTCCAGGAATTATGATTTATTATAAATCTTAGCCTTTGATATTGTTTTTCCAAGGAAAATGCTGAGATGATTTTCAATTCCTAAGGGCCAAATTCAGCTGTCAGTTATCCATGTATGGCTCCCATTGACTTCAATGACTCTCATTGACTAACATGGAAGACAGCCAAATTCCACTCAAGGATATGTGCATGCAACTCTATTTGAAGTTAGTGGGGGTCACAACATATTCTAGGGCAGAACTTGGCCCAAGGATTCTATACTAATCAATTGCTGTCTCAGCATGCAAAACAATGGAAAAAATATTGCCACTATAAAAGTAAACCAAATGTTAAAGACAGCTAGCTCTCCAAGAGAAATCTAGAAAAAACTTCTTAAAGAAATATAATAACATTGCCATGCCATTACTCCTCTGCTGGAGACTGAAAACAATTAGGATTTTAATAAGATATATGTTGCAATAAAAAATTTTCTTGGATGATACAGTATTCTTACACAGCCCTGGCCCACTCAAGAGCCTGGCCCATTTCAAACTTTGGCTTTTCCCTCTATGAATGTGTTAATCTTCTGACCTTTCTCCATCCTTAGCTCCCACAATTATTTTAAATGACATTTATGCCTTTTGTATAAGTACAATTCTAAAAGTGGCTAGTGAGTTTAGTGCTTCTCTCTTTTTTCTCAATTAGTTCCCCAACATCAGATACTCTCTAGTCAAATGAATCAAATAATCACAGTGCAACTATTACAGAAGGGAGAAATCCAACAATAATCACTCTTATCTCTACTTTTCATCTTTTTTTCCAACTCCTTTCCCTGTCTGGATGATAAATCAGACCAAATAAGCTTTATATGTTTAAACAAAGAATGTGGTGAAATGTCCCTCTTTGTTACTACCTTAGCAATACTTCATCTTTTTTTAAGGCAAGGGATGCTGATTTTCTATATCTTCACAAGTTAACATACACATAGAAGTGGGTGCATATCAGAACGTAGTTATGACTTGTTACAAAATGAACATGGTAATAATATAAGTACTACCAGACCAAGAGAGCATAACCATCAGTGCTCTAAAGCCTGCCTGCCCACCCACTCCCAGCATGCTACACTTTCTGGGAACGGCTTGTAATTTTCAGCTGCTACCCTTCATGTTCTCTCTCTCTTTGCCCCTTCTGCCCACTATGTACTATTTCTTATTCCCATTTTTATCCAGATCAATTCTTTCTACTTGTCCTTTGAAGCTTCACCTAACTCTCTTTCCCCCAAGTCTCCTATAGGTGCAACCTTCTTGAAGCCATGCTCCCTGGCCAGGCCTCACCACCCCCAGGCAACCTTAGGTGCCCTCATGAGTATTCTGTCATGTACTGTAAATATTGGTATTATTTTACTTATTTGTGCATCTGCGAGTTTTTTCAGGGCAGTGACTGCTTTATTCATTATATTAGTGCCAGAATTTAGCAGAAAGCCTGCATAAAGCATATACTCAATAAATGTTACTTGTATAAATAAATTAACTTAGATTCAGAAACCTGAGTTTTAATTCCAGACCTTCTTAATCTTCTATTTTATTTTTGACAGATGGCTTATCTTAAGTAAACCTCAGCTTTCTTACTTGCTAAAAGGCAATCATAATATACATATATACCCAACCAACTATGGTTGTTAAGGTTAAACAAAACAATGCATTCACACAGTCCCTTTTAAGATATAGCTAATATTTTAGGTGATCAAATTACATTTGAAGTTTTTTTTTTAACCTTGTATCCCTTAAAATTTTGTTTCGCTTGATGTTTCAATTGGGTTGAATCTGCTTTATAAATCTTAAAATTCCCATGTTATTAAATATCAGAAATGGTGCTTAAATATACAGTTAAGAGAATCATAGTATTTAAGTATTTCATCAACCAGCTGAATGTAAACTAAGACCATTTCTAACTTAAAATATATAGATTTTCTGAGTTGATATTGCTTATCCAAACCAAATCCTTGGTTTTCATTTTGTATGGCAAACAGTAATATTATCCTGGCAGAAATTATGATTCATGCAACATGATACTTCTGAAAAGGTTAGCACTATGTAAAAAGTCCATTTGTACCCATATACTCACTGATATGTAATCCTAGTCCCATTTTGCATTTTTAATACAGGAAAAATACCCATTAAAACAAAGACATTTAAAACATAAAAGCTATTTATTATTTACCCTGTTGGTTGAGTTAATGTTTACATTTTAAAAGCCAATATAACTTATTTACTGGAAAGAGCCTGACAGGATAAAGTCATCAGAAATAAACACGAGGTGGTAATTTGAAGAATAAAAAAGGATAAAAAATTCAGATAAACCTAGAAAATCTATGAATGCAGGCCAATGTTACCAAATAAAATGCCTCCTGCAGCCAGGCAAATTTTCATAAATCAGTGAAGCCTGTGGGGCATAATGTCTGGGGAATGCAGTCCCTAAG
This sequence comes from Mormoops blainvillei, assembly GCA_004026545.1. Lineage (NCBI taxonomy): Eukaryota > Metazoa > Chordata > Mammalia > Chiroptera > Mormoopidae > Mormoops > Mormoops blainvillei. Next base: position 48,367 of record PVJD01000012.1, read on the forward strand.
GGCTGCTGATTGCGGTAAACGGGGCATGGGCTCATGCCCAGTTTGAAGAGGTCAACCTCCCTCAAAGTCTGTCAGTATCCAGGCAAGAATGTGGATCCAGTATTTTTTTTTTGACTATTCAAAAGAAATTATAAATTCATATTTTATATGAATTTTCTAGATTTTCAATGTTATTTCCATTTGTTTAAGCTACTGAGGCCAAAAAAACACAGCTTTGAATTAAATCAGGCTTCTCATCTACCAGTTTGCAAAATGTAGGCACACACAACAGAACAAATGAGGATACATTTGAATATAAATTGAGAATCTGCCAGCAACGTGTTTTTCAGTGAAGACAATTCTCACTGTAAGGGCTAATAAACATGGTATTATAATTAGTATTGGTCCTCTTATTAGATTATTAGTTATCCTTTTTATCTTCTCATTTTCAGAGGAACCAGAGCACTTAAGATAAGTCCAGGAAAAATAATTTAAAATAGCATATTTGAAAGACTCAGAAAAGGTTATTCCAAGAATTATCAAGAGAGTTCACAGTTGTTTAACCCCAGCCTCACATGACGATTAAATGTGGTGTCTCATTGTCCCACTTTTGAGGGACAATGCATATTCTGCTTCCTTTGATAAAATTTCCTTCTTTTTTGTCTTTACATGATAAATTCTGCCCAGGTAAACATTTCCAGAAATCCTTCCCTACACTCTCCAAACTCAGTTGTCCTTCAAACATTTTTCACATCATTTAGTTTATTTTCCTATCACAGGACATAGCTCCGTATGGATTTTTTATTTTCCTTTCTTCTTCTAGATTATACACTCCTTGAGGTCTATGTCTTGTTCATTTTTAAATCCTAGTGTTGACAGTGAAACAGCACCAGGTGTTAGACAGATGGAGTCAGACTGGACCTCAGTTCAGCGACCTCAGTACTTGAGTTCTGGCTAAGAAGGTACTCAGAGCCAAGACTCAAACTATAAGGGAATGTTAATTTGGAAGGTCAGAGAGACGGAAGAAGTCAGCTGTAGAGAAATGGGCTCAGGAAACAAGTTCCAGAGGCAAAAGAAGAGGCCCTTGGAGCTTAGGAAAGAGAAAGTAAAGGTAATATGCCTGGGGAGAAGAGGAAGAGGACAGGAAAGTCACATGTGTACTGGTGCTGGGTCCTCTATCAAAGGACTTTTAAGGGTGGAAATTTTAGTGGAGGTCCAGGGGAGGATCTCAACAGAATTTTCATCAGATTTCCAAGTGTGTCCTTTCAGGGTCATGGTTTCCACTGACTGGTCAGTACCAGGGCTGGGGCTCATTAGTCAATGCAGCTTGTTCTGATGTCAACCATGGTGTCGCTTGCCTGGTTTTGCTTCTTTTCTGGGCTTGGAGCTCAAACACAATTGAGGCTTAGATGTTACCACTAGGGGTTAATGCTTCAGGGGCTGACTATGCAAGTGCCTGTGTGGGAGTTGCATGAGGTCACTCTCTACTCCTTGTTCCTCCTCCAAGGGGGCTTACCACAGGACTAGCGACATGCCAAGGAGGAAAGATCAGGCAAGGGTTTGAACTACATGATCAGCAATATGAAAGGTCAGGGGGTCTAAATCACATGCCCCACTGGTGATATACTAGGGGAGGAAGGTCACCCTGGGAGGGAGGTCTTTTTTTTCCAAGTTTTGCCTATTGTTAGCATCTGAGGCTTTCTGCTCCAGTGACATGCCATACCTGGCCCATTGTTCCTGCTCTGCTCATGTCTGTCTGTCTACCACACTAGGACCAAACATAATGTTGACATATATATTAATGAATATATAAATGCATCAACTATAAACCAATGCATCAAAAAAGTTTTTTGTTGGAAAGAGGCTATTATTTAAAATGTACTGATATATCTTTATTTTGGGAAATTTATTTGTTCTTCTTAAAACACTTATATTATCTCTTTGGTTATGTACATAGAGTTTTTCATTATTCTAATGGAAAGATGACTCTCACCTGACATAGTTATATACAGCCTAATACCATTTTTCATTCTTCATTAAGGTTCATTTTACCCAGGAAGCATACTTAGGCTCGCTGACGTTTGTCACACAGTGACAAACTTTTCTTGTATTTATGATAGTGTTACCATAGATACGTAATTATTAATAAGGAAGGAAGCAAAGGGAGTTGGACTTGTTAAGTGTAATGGACTGGGGAGCATAAACCTATTTGCTTTGCTAAGAAGTTACAGTTTCACACCCTCCAGAGCATCACAGCATTGCACCGCCGAGGATTAGCACATCTCCCTTTCCTTCTTGAGTACCAGACTGTTGAGGGGAACAGAAGGAAGCAAGTACATGTGCAATAGAAGTCAAAATGGCACAGGGGGAGGTGCTTGACCATAGAGGCCTGTCATTCTAACCTGACAGAGGGATCAGTTGGCAAAGGCATGGGGCCATCAGAAGTCCACAAAAACTTGGAAAGTTGATTGGTTATTTTGAAAAAGGTCCTGGTCCTCCCCAAGCCCAAACTAATAAATCCCAGGGAACAAAGATTTCTCTCTCTCTATCTGTGACCCACACCTGCCCCATGTACTCATGTGTTCTTTCTCCATGTGGCCCCCGCAGCTGCATGGTTGATGCCTGCACAGACTCCAAACACAGGCTTCAGGCAAGAATCTGGATACTGCAGCACAGCAATGGATTGCAGCCAGGAGCACGAGCTAAGCTAGCTGGATGGTGAGAAAAGCTGGACTGGACTAAGCTTTAATATGACACAAGATCTTTAGACAGTGGTCTTGGTTTTGGCCTTGTTAAGGACACGGTTGGACTTTTTCCATAGCGGGACAGACTGAGATGGGACACAGCAGTGGCCATCCACCTAAATAAATCTTGCCACATCACAATTTCTCATGTGTGGGCACTTGAAATGCTTTTCTCAGGATCCTATGAAATAGTCCCACTTTCACTGGCAACAATAGGAGAATTAAGGATGCTGGTATTTATTGGTTACCAACTATGTGCCATATTTCATTATGTAATTCTCATAAAACTCCAAAGGATAGGCATTAGGCATTCTTATTGTCATTTCACTAATAAAGAAAGAGTTCTAGAGATTAAGAAACTTGCCTAATATTGCACATTGAGTAAGTAAAAGAGCTATGATTCTAAACAAAATTTCTTTTGGGTTCAGAGTTCATGGTCTCCCCTGAGAGCAAAGCTGCCTTTCCATGAGTGCTTATGTAAAGGGAATATTTATTGATAGAGTAGTGCTGACCTTTACAAGATATTTCCAAGGGTTATTTGTTCCTGAAGAGCCATAACTGGGTGCATGTTAAGTTAGATGTACATGTTATTTGTTGGAAAGAGGCTGTGATTTAAAATGTACTGAAATATCTTAATTTTCGGAAATTTATTTGTTCTTCTTGAAACACTTACATTTTCTCTATTATTAGGTAGATCGAGTTTTTCATTATCTTAAGTAGATCGAGTTTTTCATTATCTTAAGGAATGTATATAACAGGATTACCTTTCTAGTTCTACAGTTGTCTCCACATCTTACCTCTTAGTAAAGTTGAACACAGGTGAGAAGAAATGAACAATTTTTCATAGGAGTTCTAAGAGCTTTCTTAAGAGGGAAGAGGTTAAGTCATTGAAAAAACTCCTTCCTTTTAAAGTTGAACAGCTTTGGAATGTTTTTAGTTAATTGAGATCATTTTTAATTAAATTAACAGACAAGAAAATATAACAACCAGTTCCCTTTTATACCTACAGAAATGTACAATTAGAATAAACTCCATACCAAAAAAATTGCAAGGAATTAAAGAAATAACAAGGAATTAAAAATAGCTTTCTATTGTTAACATTTAAAATAAAATTTGTGTTTAGAATATGCTATTTGGGCTCTCCAGAGTAGAGTTTGGAGGAAATAATGAGGTCACAGCAATATACTAAGTAAATGTTAACAAATTTAAACAAACAAACAGTTGACATGCTCCAGTATGGACTTCTGTCATTAAATTAGAACAAATGCTCCGCCTCTCCTATTTGCTTGCCTAATCACCTTAAAATACTTTGTTCGCATTTTACCTGCTTTAGGAAGCCTTCTATATCAGTTAGGATCTAAAGAGAAAAACAGATAAAAACCCCTCTGAGTATTTAAAACACAGGAAATTAGCACAGGAAATTGACTTTGCATATGAAGGAAGAGTTTAAGAATTCAATCAGACAGAGTGGGTCTACTCTGAGAGTAGGGCAAGCAGAAAGTACGCTTAAGCTTGAGAGATAAAGGGAGAGAGTGACATTACTGGAGTCAGTTGGAATCCCAACAGAGCTTGCCTGGTAGGAACTGGAGTCTCAAAAATAACCCGCCTTCTAGCTTCCCTCTCTTAATGCCACGCACTGTCCATGGCCTCTAGAAGATCAGCTGGCTTGAGAGGCTAGAAACAGAGTGCTGAGGTGGCCCTCATGAGAGGAGAGCAGGGTCAGGAAGAGATGATAAATAAAGAACAAAAAACCCTACCTGGTACTTTGTTCACCACAAACATGAACCTCAACTTCTCCACCCTCATCCCTGTTAGATATTGTCCCTGTATTCCCATGAAATATGACTGCACCATTTTGCATTGTGGTTATCTATTTACTTGTGTGGGAGATGAGGAGAAGCATGTGATCAGAAACTGTGAATATTTGATGACTAAATGAATAAATGAATCAATTCCCCACAGTGCTGTCCATACCTCTAACACATACTACCACTTAATTTTCAATGTCATAGTGATGATTATTTTTCAACAGTTCAAGGTTCTGGCCCTTGAAGCCTAAGGCTTGCCTCATGCAATTGAACCTAGGTAGATAATCAGTTGGATCTAACACCTGGACGTTATAGCCAAGTGTAACACGAGATTTTTTCCATCCTGTCATTCTATAAATATATTGCCATGCCTCAAGGTATTACAAAATAGGCAGTACAAATTTTATGCCTAGAAAATAAAAATACTTCCTTCATATTAGTAAAATGATAACTACAGGTTTTCCTGTTAATCTTACATATTATCTTGTTGCAAAATTATGGGATCCTATTATATTTTCTTCTTTTCAATAAAATAAAGGATATCAGATAAAAAATATAGTTGTATTAATTATAGCAGGCACGTATTACTTTCTTATTGTGAAAATATTCAATAAAACCTTTTGGTCCAAATATTCCTGAAGCTCAGATGTGCCTGAATTGAAGCATGACTTTACAGAAGGACGTATGAATTGAGCACTGTTTTCACACCTATGTTCCATGGGACACGATTAATGCAAAGCTTAAAAAGCTGTTACATGAATGAATAAGTCTATGGTCAAATTTAGGAAATTATAGATTAAACAAGAATAACTAGGGAATAATTAGGGAACTGCTTATAGTTTTTAATATGTTAATGTACTTTTAATCTCCAAGAGAGAAAAAGAGAACTATTTTAGGCAAACACTTGCACAATGTGAGAAATCCTACAAATAAAAAAATGTAATTTATTGAGGTAGAGAAAACAACTACTCGAACATTAATTTGTATTAGGTAAATAAGTGAATAGAGAATAGTAATTAATAAAAATTATGTTACTGTGGGTAGTTAGCTAGATATCAATAAAGGGGTCATAGGAAATTAGACACTGAGATTAATAAACTGGCAAACATAAGCTTGCTTGGCCAGGAAGCTATAATAGCATCTACAGACTCACTCACATGCTCTAGGGAACTACCACCAAGGGGACTTAATCCTAAGAGTGCAGGTAGTTTCCCCAGGAACAATATCTACCTTCCGGTACCAGATTGTTGGGTGTGGGTGACAGAGTGGGAGGTGCTTAATCACAGAGGTCTGTCAGTCTAACTAGTGGATGGACTGATCAAAAACCCCATGAAATATTGGGAAGCTGATTGGTTAGTTTTAAAAAGCACCTGGTCCAAGTGGAACAAAGAGGCTCTCTTGCACTCTCTGGCCTGGGAAACCACACTCGCCCTGTGCATTCACACACTCTTTCTTGCTTGGTGCCATACACTTGCCCCATGCATTTGTACATTGTTTCTGGCCTGGCAGCACATAGTTACGCAGGTCTGGTAGCTACTGGGGCCCATGGAAGACTATGTGGGCTCCAAAGAACTAAACCTTAATATGAAGCAGAAACTCAGGACACTGCTTTTGCTTTGGCCTTGGTGAGGACATAGTTGGACTTTTTCCATATCGGGATGAAGGAAGGTGGGAAATTGGAAACGCAGGGGCAGATTTCCATCTGAATAAACCTTGACACACCAAAATGTCTCATGTGTGGGTCCTTGGAATGCTCTCCTGGTGATTCCATGGAAAAGTCTCATTTCTACCAACACTTACAAATCGATTAAAGAAAATAGTCTCATATATTTTTATTCTTTAATGCTACTTTTAAAATGAGATCTTTCAAAGATAGAATTATTTAGTGTTTGTGCTTGATTGAAGTAATATAATTCCTTTTATAGAATAAAGTTTCATTGAGTGAAAATCTATGTTATTGCATTTGAGTCTCTTATACACATATACAACCTCTGACTCGGAGATCATGTGAAAAGTGTCACCCTTCATCAGGCAAGGTTAGAGTGTGAAGTCTAAAACATAAAAATACTTTCCCTTCCTATCTTCTAAGTTATTCTAGCTGGGCTAATAATCAAATTAACAGAGACAGATTAACAGGTGAAAATCAATTTTTAATACATGCACATGGGGAATTTACATAGGCATAAAAATCCAAAGACAGTGAGGTAACAATGGGTATATACCTGCGGTCCCCAACCTCTTTGGCCCCAGGGACCACCTCTGTGGAAGACAACTTCTCCATGGGCTGAGGTGGGGTAGACAGGAGCAGGGCTCAGGTGGTAATGCCAGCGAAGCTTCCCTCGCTCACTGACTTGCCACTCACTTCCTGCTGCGTGACGCCATTCTCAACAGGCCACGTACCAGTATCGGTCCATGGCCTGGGGGTTGGGGACCCCTGATATATATGATATTTTTCACAAAGTAAAAAAGTGGGGGGAGTAGGGTGTTAGATTTCAGTGGTGAGAAGGAGCTATTTACTGGTAGCTGAGGAAGAGTGGAACACACACAATGGGTGAAGTCATGCTAGACAACTTAGACACGGTGAGGCCCCAGGAGCCCCGCTAACGGGCCCCTGAGATTCTGAGGTCCTCTTGTTTACCATGCTTAATTCAAAGTAGGCTGAGGTGGACATCCTAATATTTTCTTCTTGAAGGAAGTTTTTCTATCTGAATATATTGGGCAAAAAAAGGGGAAGAGTCAAAGGTTCTTTCTGAGTTATTTGTTTCTTAACAAACAACATAAAATCTATACCCTGAAAGGAAGCTTTAGGGTGGTAAAACTTTACCCCCCTTTAATAGCATAATGCTAGTATATCAGAAAGAAAACATGTTTCTGAAGTATCAGATCTGTTACCTCCCATTCACAAAATAATCATAATTGTTGCATTTATCATAGTAAAAATAAAACATAAAAGCTACTCATTCATGCATTTAATAAATAATTGATTTTCTATTATGTATGTACCAAGTATAAGTAGTTATAAGTACCTTTTAAAATAATGATTACTTTAATATATGTGTAAATTTTAGTTTCTACAGATAAATTATCTAGTTAATGGAGATTTTCAGGCCTTCAAATTATAACTGTTTACTTATTTTTACATTTTATTTGTCCAATTGAAATGCTAATCTCATTGAAAACATCTTCTGCTTGAATTTCTCATATTTGTGAAAGAATAGATGAGTTATGCCTTGGTCAGTGTGGTTCAGTAAATTGGAGCGTTCATCCCGTGGACTGAAAAGTTGTGGGTTCAAGCCCAGTTGGGGCTCGTATGAGAAAACAGCTAATGGATATTCTCTTTCACATCGATGTTTCTCTCTTTCACTCTCTCTCTTTCTCCCCTCCCCCCACTCTCTCTAAAAGCAGTGAAAAAAATGTTCTCGTGTGTGGATAAAAATTCTTTTAAAAAGAATAGATGAGTTAGTACACTAGACTTCAGTAGCTAAAAAATAAAACTAGATTTGATTATCAAAACATATCTTCTCAATATATATTTTCAATAATTATAAGATGTTATATTATGTTCTGTTGATATATGTAATAATATAACTACTGTTGTTTTAAATTTTGCTTCTTGAAAACACAAAATTTTGATAAGCTTGAAAAGAAGTTTGGGTTAAACAAAATGGCGGATTCTAGTAAAGATTATGGTGCTAATTTGGTTATAAAATGTCCCCAAGCACCTTTAAAAACATAAAGAGGAACAAGAAGAGCAAAGCAAAAAATCAAGAGCCAACATCTCAAATCAAGAGATAATAAAATATCCATAAGAAATCCAAAATATGGGCACATAAGACTAAATTAGTAATGCGACAGATATTTTGGAAAGTGATTTGGCATATTCTAAAATATATATAATCTCCTGAGATTCAGCAACCCCATTCCTAGGTATATATTTGAAAAAATTTAAAAATATTCACATAGGCTCATAGAAACATTGTTAGCAGTAGGAAAAATTAACAACAATCCAAATGTCTCTTCATAAGAGGAATGGATAGAAGAATTGGTATAAATTTGCACAATAAAATATGTCAAAAAATAATGAATTAAACAAACAGATGAATATGTAGGAGTCTTAAAAACAATATTCAGCAAAAAGTTTTTTTAAAAGCAGGTTGCAGAAGAATATTAAGGAAATTTTATATGTAGCTTAAACTTTTGCAATGAATAGTATTTATTGTTTAATATATCCTTAACAATTAAGAAGGCTCACATATATGTACACATATAAAATGTTTATATTATGTATATACACATTAACATAAAGTTCATAGGAACAGCCATCACTGAGTGCAGGATATTGGTTTCTCTGGAGGCATGGAAGAGAATGCTTTTGGGAGGGTTACGTATCAATTTTAACTGCCTGATAACATCTCATTTCTGAAATAGGTTGTGGCTCCATGAGTGATCATCGTATTATTCTTTATAACTTTCTGTATGTTAAGTACTGCATAATAAATTTAAAAAGTCATTCATACTATTTTCCTTGACTCCATGAAATAAAGTTCTTCAGTTATACCCATGACCTAGACCAAATTTCTTTACAGTCTGTTTTTGTACGAATCTTCAGCACGCTAACTCCCCTGTACCACACATATAACTACTCTTCCTTTTCCCTTTATTACCAGAGGAAATTCCTCATAATTATTTAATAACATTTGCCACGTAGGTATACATAACACGGGACTCAAAACCGTAAGACATGGTTCTTTTCAAGAAGTCTCATTTTTGCCCTGAAGAGTAGACTGGCATCCAGCCATGTACATCAAATGAAACTTTCTCTGCACAGGGCTGCAGAAAATGACCAAGAAATGACTCGTTGGTTCCCAGATCTGTCTCCCAAAAAGACCTTATGCCCTGTAGTGCCTCGTGTACCCTCTAAAGTTCCCCCAAATATCAACACTTCACAGAAAGTTGCACTTGCTTCTCCTTGCAACTTAAAAACAGAATAACCAAAATATACAAAATTTTTAAATATGATTGATCTCTACTGTAGCGAGGCTTCGAGTGACTACCATCATATTCTCCCAAACACTCTCTCTGATTTTACACATAAACCTTGACATTTCTTTTTAGTGGAATAAAAAAGCTGTTTCATATAGCATGACCCTGACCTATCTAAATTATTTCCCGTATGCCCGATTTTTTCATTCCGACATGTTTGTAATTCTGGGAGACAGTGTATACTGACATGGAGATTTATTGCCAGAAGCTTCCCAGTGGAGTCAGTGGCAAAAGATAAAATTTGGTCACAATTCACATGTGTTTGAAATGAGCATTCCAAGAGAAAATGATTAATTTCTCTTTAAAACCCAAAGGATAAAATACCATACTCACAAGCAGTACTACCTCTGCACTCAACTCTCTCTCTCCTTTGTTCACTTGCTTCCCTTTACATTTTTCCTCTCTTTCGTAGCTTTTCCCCCCAAGCAATGCACTATCAGTTTACCATTACTCTGGATAAAAAGCATAGAAATATGGAAAAGGATTTTATTCAGTTATTGATGCCATCAGAAAATAATGAAACAAAATAGACAAGAAGAGATAAAACTGAAGTAGCATAAAATGCTACGACTAAAAAGTTTCTTTTAAACCACCACACCGTTAAGTATCCACACTTCATAAATGTGGAAACTGAAACTTAGAAAGGTTAATTGTCTTCTCCAAAGTCACCTCTTCTGTGGAGAGAGAAGAGGAGGCATGGAGAGTAATATTTTCTAGTTCTCAGAGTAAGGAGTCTCTGCTCTTATAGAATGGTGCCAGAAGTTTGATTACCAGGGGTCCATGCTTTAGCTTAAAATTTTGATCAATATTAAAATGTTTACCACATCCCTTCCTCCCTCCAAAAAGTGGCTCTGGAATAATTAACATTTTAAATCTCTGTCCACTATACCATGAAAAGAAACAGCTGCTTAAAAGGAAAGAAAAAGAATGATTTGCATAATAAATTATTTTAAACATCATACAGAAATGAAGTGTTAGATTCCCTAAATATTTGAGCTACATTAAAAATAAATGAGTGCATACTCTTTTTAAAAAATATATTTTATTAATTATGCTATCACAGTTGTCCAAATTTTTCCCCCTTTGCCCCCCTCTGTCTGGTATGCCCCTTCCATCCAGCAATACCCCCCTCCTTAATTCATGTCCATGGGTCATGCATATAACTTCTTTGGTTCCTCCATTTCCTACACTCTTCTTAACATCTGCCTGTCTATTTTGTCCCTACCAATTATGCTTCTTATTCCCTGTACCTTTTCCCCTGTTCTCTCCCTTCCCCCTCTCAACTAATAACCCTGCAAATGTTCTCCATATCTAGGATTCTGTTCCTGTTCTGCTTATTTGCTTAGTTTGATTTTTAGGTTCAGTTGCTGATAGTTGTGAATTTGTTGCCATTTTAATGTTCATAGTTTTGATCTTCTTCTTCTTAAATAAGTCCCTTTAACATTCATGCAATAATGGCTTGGTGATGATGAACTCCTTTAGTTTACCTTCTCTGGGAAACACTTCATCTGCCTCCCATTCTAAGTGATAACTTTGCTGAAAAGAGTAATCTAGGTTGTAAGTCCTTTCTTTTCATCACTTTGAATACTTCTTATCAGTCCCTTCTTGCCTGTAAAATTTCTTTTGAGAAATCAGCTGATGGTCTTATGGGAATTCCTTTGCAGGTAATGCTCTGCTTTCCTCTTGCTGCTTTTAAGAATCTCTCTTTATCTTTAACTTTGGCATTTTAATTATGACGTATCTTGGTGTGGTCCCCCTTGGAGCCAACTTGTTCAGGACTCTGTGCTTCTTGGACTTGTATGTCTATTTCATTCACCAAATTAGGAAGTTTTCTTTCATTATTTTTTCAAATAAGTTTTCAATTTCTTGCTCTTCCTCTTCTCCTTCTGACATCCCTATGATTTGGATATTGGTACATTTGGAGATGCCCCAGGGGTCCCTTATACAATCCTCATTTTTTTCAAATTATTTTTTCTTCTTGCTGTTCTGGTTGAATGCTTATTTCTTCCTTACGGCCCATATTGTTGATTTGAATCCCAACTTCCTCCCCTCCGCTGATGTTTCCCTGTAGATTTTTCTTTATTTCACTTAGTGTAAACTTCATTTCTCCCTTTATGTTGTTACTGTACTTAATGAGTTCTTTGAGCATCCTGATCACCAGTGTTCTGAACTCTCCATTTGATAGGTTGGTTGCCTCCATTTTGTTTAGCTCTTTTTCTGGGATTTTGTTCTGTTTCATTTGGGCTGTATTTCTTTGACTCCTCAGTTTGGCGGTTCTGTTGTGTGTATTTCTGTGTATAGGTAGTGTTGCTTTGACTCTCTTAGTAATGTGACCTATTGTAGAAAAGACAACTGTAAGTACTGAGAGGCGGAACCTTAGGTAATTGCCCAGGCTGGGCAATCTGCTTCATTGCTTTGTGGCTCTGTATGGGGAGAAGACTCAGAGAGGAAATGACGCAACTACCTGGCTTCTGGAGGTTTGCCCTTACCCCATTCCTAGTCATTTCACCCATTTCCTGTATGTGACTGGAGCTCTTCCAGCTGTTGCCCTGGTAGTAAATCTCAGAGTGGATGGGTTTGCAAATGTTCTAAGTCTATATGGGCCCTTTAATTGGAGTGACCTGAAAGTCCAGCAGTTTCTTCCACTACCCCAACCCCCACCGGCTTTTATAGCTGGAAGTTATAGGGATTTATTTTCCTGGTTTTGGAACACTGGGCTATGTGCTTTGGCCTGGGGTTGGGTCGCTTGCTCCCAAGGTATCCTTCCCAGTTTTTTAAAATCACTTTTTATTGTTATTCTATTACAACTCTCCCAATTTTCCTCCTTTGCTCTCATTCGCCCAGCCCACCACCAACTCCCACAGTAAATTCCCACACTATTGTCCGTGCCTGTTAGTCATTCATACGTGTTCTTTGTCTAGTTCTTTCTCCTTCCTTCTACCAGTATCTCCGTCCCCCTACCCCTGTAGTCTGTTCCATGTTTCCATGCCTGTGGTTTTATTTTGTTCATTAGTTTATTTTATTCATTAGATTCCTCTCATAGGTAAGATTCTATTCCCTCCCAATTTTTATTCACCATATGCGAATGAGGGGCTGTCTGTTCCACAGCCCTGGTCACCTCTCCATGCTACGCCAGATCTCTGCACCTCTCCAGCCCATCTCTGTGACTCTGCCCCTCCTACCTGTCTGGATGAATGTGGGTTCTTTAAATCCTTGGCTGTCAGACTTCCATATTGCTCAATTTTCTGACAGCTCTGAGTGTTATTTGTTTTGAGATCTAGTTGTAATTCTTTCTGTGTTTGCACAAGGAGGCAGAGCATGACTACCTACACCTCCATCTTGACTGGAAGTCTGTGTGTATATTCTTGTCTCATGTGTGCAAAGTAATGTGCAGAGGTCGGTTATATGCTTCAAGGTTTTTATTTATGTATTAACTATCAGAATGATACGTGTTTATTTCTTTAGTATTTATATCCTTCTATCAAAAAATATTTCCTGAGCCTAATAAGATCACTAAACTGCCAATACCAACTAGCAAAACCATTAACATATGAATTCAAAAAAAAATTAAGAGCCAGGACACATCCATTTAATTCTGTACCCCCAAACTCCAAGCATGGTCCTCATTGCTGAGGATAAAAAGATGAATGAGATATAATCCTATCATGGAGTATTGCATATCTTAATGGGTTGTTATTGTAATCCAGGCAAACTCTACCTGTGGACACGACTGACAACCCACTCAGCAAGATGCTTGCAAAGAAGCAGGCTATCTAGAATTGAAAGAACTTTCTCTATAGTTCTAAAGAATTGTAGAGAGTCCAAGAATTTCAGGGTTAAAAAATAAGAGGCCATTTGTTCCTACCCCTTAAACTAGTCATTTACTTAATACATCTTCACAATGATGACAATCAGCTATTTAAAGGCAGTTCTCATGCCCCTCAGCTATCACAGAGTTTTACTCTTTCAGTCCTAAAGAGAGTTTAAATATTGAGTACTCGGGTTCTTCTTAAGGGTGAGATGAAGCTCAGAAGCTTAATGTTCCAGGGATCTGAAAATGTCTCCATCTTTTGAATGACTGTTTGAGCACCTAAGCAATGTTTTTAGGAGAACTGTTTTTAACCCTTTGTTTCTTCTGTCCTTCCCCACTTTCGTATTTCCTACTGAGGCCTTTAAATCCTCACTGGCAAAAACCTTGAGGTGCCCTCTTACACAAAAATCCATGCTCTTCAACTATCTTACTCTTTTCTCCATTTTGTGTCCCCTGTGTCTACACACTGGCTCCTTAAGGGCCCCAGAGTGCACGCTACTCTGACTCTTCTCACCTTGGAAATGTGTAAAGTAGATACATTCACACAAAGGTTGTGACTTACTAGAACTTAATGTATTGAGTCATCTGGAGGCTCTGCTTTAAAAAATATTGATAACTAGAGATGACAATCCTTAATTCAAAAGAGTTAATCTTCTAACAATGAACTTTGAGGAATTTTGAGGCCTAGATAGAACTAGGCTAGTTATAGGATAAGGTATCTTTTTGAATCCCAAAAGAATCACTATTACAATGAACTATACATTGGAAATGCCTTCATTTTATTTAGTACTTATAACAGCTTGAGATGAGGGTATTTTTGTCCCAATTTGGAGTGGATTGGAAAATCTTACAACTTTCACAGCTAGTTAGAATCGTAATTGAGACTTGAATTCTGACCCGTTTGACTTTCTGACATTGTTTTATAGCCTAGTCAACCTCTTATAAATTTAATTCTTCAGTGAATTCTTGGGGTAATATCCAGGTAAGCTGCAAAACCATTATTTTGTGTTAAGATAAAAATAATTTCAGGATACCTACCATATCTTTACTTTAACAAAAGTCTTTAAGGCATTAACTCCAGAGAGGTGATTTGGTGGCTCATCGAGTTCATGTTTGGGGATAAGTGGGACATCCTCCCAATGCATACTCTGTGGACAAAAGGCTCCTTGACAGTGAATGAACCAGGTTCTGCTCCAGGGATCTGTCTGAGAAGCTGATTTCCACCTGAACGTGGAAATGGATATTAGAAACTTGGCTGATCACAACCTCTCACTGTCACTAGTATGTGGTTTGATTTTACTTAGCTTGTCTGTCCTTCCATTTTCTTAGCTGTAAATGAAAATGTCTCATAGGATCAGTGCACCTTAAACCTGTGAGCTCATCAGAACCAACAGGGAAGTCATCTTTTAAAATATCTGTATCTATTTCCTTTTACTCTATTCCAGAAATCACACTCAAAGACTCCATGCATCCATTTTTAACAGATTTTATGTAATTTATGACTTTACCATATTACCCTTAAAATTTTGGGAAGTACCATCATCTTGGACATAATGGGAGAAATAAAATTGACCAAAGCACATGAAAGTAAATTTGTAATATCATGATGCTTTTAGACTGTAATTATTTTTACTAGACACTGGAAAAAATAGATAAAAGTTTAATACAAATGTGTATAATTTGGTTGGCTTCATTTCATTTTATTTACTAAACAAGGGATATGAGTTGATTCACCATTGCGGTTTACATCATCTCAAGTTATTTTGCCCTCTCTTCTTTTCTTAGAAAAAGATCATACCGCTGAGTGGATTTTTATTTTGTAAATTGAATTTAAAAGAAATATTTTTAAATTCAGATGGTAATTTCTATATTGTGCACATGATGTCAAACAACATGTTTGATTAATTTTTTAAAATTTTTAACTAGTTGCTCCAGTGATATTTATTTTTCATCTTTATTTTATTATGTCAATGTTTTAAATGTCTTAATTACTGATATCATTAAGTTTCATTGGGTATGAAAAACATTTTTCTAATGAGGGAAAATTCCCACCATGACCTTACCTCTCACCAGTTTTTTGCATAAGAATAATCTTTCTAAAAGATCAAGCTGAGTGGCAACGACACAAGCTTTTGATTGGTACCATTGACTGAGAGTGCAATGGACAGTACTAAACTGTTTACAGATGTTGCACTTGGTCTCTTTCCCAGGGACAAACATTGATATTTGCACAAAAGATAAAGAGCATAATCTACCCACATATAATGATGTTTATCTGCGAAATCTTTTGAGGTTGGTTATACTTAATAACTGCTTGCTCTTGACAATTGATTTCTTTTTTGAAGACAATCTGCATCTATGTAGCTAGGCACCCATTTCTTCTTTTTCTTCAATACTGAACATTGGTTTCTTTCCATAAAGTACGGTGTCACCACACTGCCAGAAGCCCAGTGGAGTGTGTTTTTGTTAGAGTGAAAGAAAAAGAAGCCCTGAGGGATGTAGTATAGTGTTTTGTTTTTATCTTCAGGGCATCATATAACCACATGGTAGTGCAATGGATAAGAGACTAGATTGTGAAGTTAAATGATCTGTCTTCTTATTCTGGCTTCACCAGTTATATGATCTCGAATAACATTACTTATCCTCTTTAGGCCCCTTTTTAACTCATCTTCAGAATGAGGATAACACTACATGTCTCCTTGGGATTGTTATAGTGATTAAATGAGAGAACATGTATAAACATTAAGTGTTCAATGAAAGGTAGCTTTTGTATGCCCTGCAGTGTCCCAGGAGCACAGGATATGCTAGCTAGTAAGGGGGGAAAGGGGCCTGTCAAATCTGCTGGGGGTGGTAACTACTTTATCTTTCTGGGAATTAAGCAACCTATGTCACTAGTTTCAACCAGAGTGATTAGTAGGCTTAAGTATATTTTTATCTTAAAACCTTAGGTAAATAAAACCTTTTTTGATAGATTACACACAGGATAAAGATGGGGAAGATATAGTTTCCTAAGTGCATCACTTCTGTAAGGACCTTCATATTTTTTAGTGCAGTGGTTCTCAAAATTACCTCATTGTAAATACCGTTTGTGGGTCTGTGATAAGAAACAAAAACAAAACAAACCAGCAAAAACATGGTCGGGCCCAAACATGTACCTGCTGTATCAGGAAATCAGAAGCTAATTTGTAAAGAGCTTTCCATTTAATTCTGACTCACTATAAAAAATTACTGGATTTCTAAATTTCCCTGCCCATATTCACAGAGCCAGATACTAATTATTACCCTGAGGCTCTTAGGGAAGTCATATTCTTAAGATAATTTACCCATGGAAATAGGAAAAATATATAAGCTATCTGCTGCAGATTTTTAGTAAATAGCTAACTGACATGCAGTTTAAACTAGAATGAGAAAAATATTTAAAAGTTTAAAATAATTGAAGTATCAGCATATTAATAGAAACACAAGACTGATGCTTATAAGAGTTATATGAAAAACAAAATAATACAAAAACTTGACTATGTAATAATGGCTTAATAGGCAAATAAAAATAGATACAGCATGGCTATATTAAAGTCCACCAAAGTAAAATTAATAGTAAAATGAACTAAAAAGACAGGAAGGGTGATATTATTTTGCTTAAAAAATTTATAATTTAAACACTAAAAAAAAGTACTGACAAAAGATTTGGTTAACATAATGGTAATAGACTAAGAAGTATAAAATACTGAATTGTACAAACAAATATGCCATGTTTATATCTGGTCATAAAATATACTGAAATTCTCAACAAATTCTAAATAATAAAATTTTTAGAAAACATCTTACCATTATATAGACATATCTAAAATTAAAAGCAAAGTTGGTATACAATTCTATTATCTTGATATGTGCTTAACTATGTTTGATACAACTGGAACAATAAAAGGAAAAATATAAATGCAATCTAATTTTAATAAAAATAAGGATATTAATATCAAGATATGTAGGATGCAACTAAAGTTATATTCAGATAATTGTGTAGACTTAGGGGATTGTATTGTTTAAAAAGATGGTACTTAAGCATTCAGTCAAAAAGTTTGAAATTTTAAAAAAATCATCTGTCTTCTGAGAAAATAAATAATGATCCAAGTCAAATGTTTAGAAAGTGGAAAAATAATTTTATTTTTTCTTTTTAAAATATATAATTATAAAAATATAAGAATAAAAGTACAATTAGTAAATGAGTGAGAACTGGTTCTTTAGGGAAAACTGAAAGCAAACTAAGACAAAATTTTGTTTAAGTTCTAATTAAAAGCACAAATAGTGTTAGAAATCAAAAAGGGGACATAATAAAAACTTCATAGTCAGCCTTTTAATTCTCAAAGCTTTCGTCTTGTTCATTTTACTTACATATAACCCCGCACATCCACAACCTAACACCTCGTAGGTGTAACAGACTCTAATAAACATTTATAGAATGAATGAATATAAAATATATTAAAAAATCGTAAGAGGACACATTACACAGCTGTGTACTCATTAACTCAAAGAAAAAGCTTCAGCTTCAAAGATTTTTATGCTTAGTTTTTTTAATCTTCTAAAAGTTAAATGCTTTTTTATCTGTTTTAAGACATAGGAAATATGGAAAACTTCCTAGTTATTTTATGACAGTAGGACAGTAATAAAATCTGATAAAAATAGAAAATAAAAAGGAAAGAAAACAAATTATCACATGCTTGTACAAACACACAAAAAAGGAAAGCACAAAAATGAGAGCAATATCATTCATCTAAAACAAGAAAACATTAATAAAATGCTAGCAAACCCAATCAAAATATGTTAAAGACTCCAACTGTTAGTGCAACGGCAAATGCTACTTAGCCCCAGCATAACCATTTAAGAAATTTTTCAAAAACACAGATTCCTAGGTCGACCTCTGGAGATCCTGATTCATTAGGGTCAGAAGTGAAACCCAGGAAGCCATCTGCATTTTTGAAGAGCTTCTCTGGCAATTCTGGCACACAAACCAAATTTAGGAATGACTAGATAGACTTTTGAAGCACGTGTCATCTTAAAATATGATTGACTTTTTAAGTGAAAGTAAATTTTTATTATGAAATGTTGCATTCTCATGTTAATACTTCAAAAAAATCAAGAAAAACATAAATAAGAAGCTAAATATCACTCAAAAAATTTCTTACCTAGAGGTAATTACTGTAGAAAGTTTGGAGAACTTTTTTCAGCTTGACATGCGAATACACACACACACACACACACACACACACACACAATTTTCAATAAATGTCAGTTTTCTTAGATAAGCTTTGAATAAAATAAAATAAAATCCTTAAAATATTGTGCATCATATGCAAGTAGAGTTTCTTCCAGGGATGCAAACCTCATGAAATACAAGGCTGCGCATCTTGTGGCTATGAACATGACCTTGGGATGCAGGAGCTTGATTCAATTCCCTGTTTTCTCACTTAGTAGTTCTACGACTTTGAGTGAGTCACTCAACTTTCCTGTGCCTTAGTTTCCTCTTCTCTAAAAAGGGGATAATAATAGTATTGATCTTACAGTGTCAGTTGCAAAAGTTAAATGATATGTAAAATGCTAAGCATGATGCCTGGCATTTATCAGTGTTACTATTATTATTGTCACTGTTATTTTTCACTATCATTATTTTTTTCTTTTCTTTTTAATGTTGTTTGGTTACAGTTGTCCCACCTTTTTCTTCATTACTCTCCTCTACCCTGTCCCCTTGACTTCCACAGTCAATCCCTGCCATTGTCTGTGTCCATGAGCCTTCTATTCATGTTCCTTGGCTTGCCCTTTCCTCATTATTATTTTAATTAATGATCTGAGAAGCTATCACTGTCAGATTTTTATTCCAGGACAGTAACAATTGATTGACTGTATTATTTTATGTTATTTTAATTAGGAATTGAGTACAGAAAATCAAAGAGATGGTATTATATATTAGGTAATCAGTGAAAATATGTTTACTTCCAATGTTCTCCTTTTCACAGGCCTAAGAAAATTTTCTCTTAAGGCAGATGTGTGTAGCTCATTCATGGCCCATGGCTGACTCTAGTCTGGTCAAAGTTGAAGTTGTGGGATACATCATGTCTCCGGCCTTATGATACATCTCAATCATGATGTACTTAAACACTGGAGGGGAAGGTTTTGTCAGCTAATACCAGTGACTATTCACTAAGTTGGAAAGCTGGAAATAAAGTGGTGGGAGCAATCTTCCAAAATCTAGTGGTAGATTTGAAAATAGCATTGTTGTCATGATTCTAAAGGGAGATTGTGTTTACTAAAGAAACATGGCAAGTGGAGGTGGGAGGTAACCTAGAAAATGTTTCCCTTTGTCCCACCAGGCACAGGGAAGGGCTCTATATCAAAGCTTGTGATTGCTTTTTACTGTAAAGAATAAATTTGCCTTATCCCTTATAATCAAATATGAAATAAGAATCAAACTATCCTCTCAATTACCATAAACAGTTGTGCAAATGAAAAGGTTGTCTTCTGGGAACCACACAAGCTCACCAGGGAATAAGTAATGTTTAAGTTCTGTGAAGTGATTTGTAATTTGATAGAGTGAGAAAAAAATCTCAGACTTTGATTCATCACCACTGTGCTCACTACTATTTCACTGGCCAATAGCATCATAATTTCACTGCCACTCACAACTACACTGCAGTCACTGAAATGCAGCAGCTGGGGCACTGGTGACCTGTCCTAAAAAAAAGAAAATGAACAGGAAGTGGGGAAACACCACCTCATAAATTTCACCCAACCACATTTAACAGCTACCAAGAGTTTACACTGACCAACTGTTGTATTTTCTATGACAAATATGCCTCTATCACAATTTTGAGGCCACTAAGTTCTCATGGACTAAACCTTGGCTTAACATGATTATGTCTTCTCTCTGGGAGTTTTAGAAACACTTTCATCGTCATGATAGTCTTTTAAATAGAAATTCATATGAAAGTTAGATTTACATTAAATACTAGCATCTGTAAGGAAACAAATTATAGCTTTTGCTCAGAGTTCAGAAACTGATTTGGATGGCCCAAAAGAGGATGGCCATAAGCACTAAAAATAAATTTATGTTATTTTTGGAAAGTTTATTTTTTGAATATATTATTTGTTGTCTGAAATTTTGTGGTATTATGTCCAAGAGCCTACAAAGCAATTTTATTTAAAAATTATTTTCAAAATGGAAGTTTTTTTAAAGATAACACTAATATATTCACATATTTTAGTTAGTTTCTTACCAAATTTGTCTCTACTATCATGTCCAGAATGAGAGGAAGCTTTTTTTTTTATATAAACTTACTATTTTTATTTTTTCTATAACATTGTCTACACTATTTTTGAATTAGAATTCTATGTTTAAAGAGTTGAAATAATTGACACTTCATTAAATATTATTTTGCAAAAGGTAAGAAAATATTCTCTCTAAATGTGCTGAGGGAGCTGGTAATCTCCAAGTAAATTCTGCTGAAGGAGCTATATTCTCAATTCCAATTTACTTTATACTGAAATGAGTAAATATTTCAGCCCAAATATTTTCACAGGCATTGCCTTTCTGTTTCCATTTGGAATAGCTTTCTTCAACAAATATTTTTGTAAGACAACATTTGTCAAATAAGTTGTCTCTATTTATGATTTCTCCGAAAGTTCCACCAAATTTAGATGTTGCAAAATTGTAGGTTTTTAAAAAAATTTTACTCCATTATAACACAGGATATCAATTTATTTAATTAAAAATAGGAGATTCATCAACTAATTCTTCCCACAAGTCCGATGTTCCCAAGCTGTTATGCAACCCCCAAACTAAATTTTGTACACTGCCTGTAATCTCCTTCTGTAATTCGCTCAGCTCTCTCTTGCCTTTGTTGAGATAAATGTCTTCCTGTTTGCAAGATATTGTCTTCAACAATTTCCATTCATTAAAAGCTTCAACCTAATGTTGCTTTTTTTGCCACACCATTTGTTGAGTATTTTGCTTAAAAATTTCCAGCTGTCGTTAAAGAAAATGCAACCAAAATTTAGAGATATCATTTATAAAAATATCACTTTAAGTGTAAGGCATTAAGGTTGATTTATAAAGTAGTGATTCAAAGGCTCAAACATTCCTAAAGTCTTACTGATCAGAACCTGCAAAGAGAAAAAAAGGATGCTGCCACACTGAAAACCTTAAAAATCCAATATTAGTTTTATCATGACAGTTTAGTTATTCCAATTGTGTACATAAAAATTTTTGTATATTTTGACAATCATTCGTTCTATTATAATTGGATGAAATTATGAACATATGTACTACGATCAATTCCATATACATTTCTCTTCCACAGGTTTCTTAACATTGTTGTTACCATGGTGATGTGCTCCACAAAATTTTCTACTTATACTATCACCACAATAACAAATACTATAATTTCAATCTTGCAGTTTTAACATTCACAAAGATATTGGACTTTTCAACCTGGAAATAATAAATGTTAAAGCTTTACTTTGATTCCAGCAACTGTATGGTGAAAAAAAGAGAAAGAAATGCTATGGGAATTAATGGATTTTCAATGTGAAGCATCTGCGGATGCAAAAATGATGTATTTACACCTAAGAAGCTCTGATACTAATGAAGCCATAGCATTTTTTTTTTATCACTTCCCGCTTTATGCATGACCAAAAAAACACTTGGAATATTAACTCAAACTAACAGCCCATTGATCTAAATAAAATCTCATGCTTCAAACAGTGATACATAGACACACTTTTTGTGTTTCCATATAAAAACTTGTCCTTTTTGGTACAATGTTACTAAAATAACAATTTCTAGTTGATGCTGATGATTTCCTAGCAGATTTTTTTATCCCCTAGTTTTCACCCAGTCAGAGATATCACTATGGTCTTTGTGATAACTGGAAGACTTAGTGCATTCTAAAAAATTAAACATTCTCCCTGGTTGGTGTAGCTCAGGGGATTGAGCGCTGGCCTGTGAACCAAAGTGTCATCGGTTCGATTCCCCAGTCAGGGCATATGCCTGGGTTGCGGGTCAGATCCCCAGTGGGGGCACACTAGAGGCAACCACACACTGATGTTTCTATCCCTCTTTTTCTCCCTCCCTTCCTCTCTGTCTAAAATTAAAATAAATAAAATCTTTTAAAAAATAAATAAAAAAATTAAAGGTACACTTTCGCTTTGAGGTTATTGATGGCAAAAGGATTAATTGCAAAATGAATGCAAAGAATATTAGTGAACAGTATGATAAAAAACTACAGATCTAAGTTGGCTGATCACATCACTGCAATGAAAGCATTCAAATCACTTACTATTTATTTTAAGGCTGGACTACCCAAGCTTTATTTTCTACATATCAGTGATATATGGATATATATCTCAATGACCATTCCTTCAAGGATCCTAGTGATTTCACGAATTTTGCAGACCCCATAGGCCACACCACAGCTACCTATTATAACAAGTGGTTGGTGGGGAAGCAGCATCTAATATTTCTTCAGAACCATGTGACAAAAGGAGTTAGCTGCTCACACTTGAATGCCCTGTACATTCTCCTTGACCTGGTAAGGAAGAGGGAGAGAGAGAGAGAGAGAGAGAGAGAGAGAGAGAGAGAGAGACAGAGAGAGAGAGAGAGAGAGAAAGAAATGCTAGTCATCTTTTAGGGAATTTATGTCTTCTCATACCTACTGCCAATAAGAAAATGACAAGAGTTGGAAATAGAGTAGAGGTCTATCAGACCTATCCTGCCTTATTTTTATACAACTATTAATAATGCTTGGAAAACAAATAAAGTACCTGGACATATGCCAACTGAATAGATCCCAGGGCCAAAAGATAAACCAGGGCTCTCCTCTGCAAATGGAGATGACCATCCAGAAAGCTTCTAATGGCTCCTCATGTTCAGAGACGATTCACTTACAGCATTTTGAAGATATAATGGTGACCAAAACATGATCCCTACTCTTTTGATATGCCCAGTTTGCAGAGCTTATTTTTGTAAAGCATGCAGTTGCCAAAGACTATTTTCAAAATTAACTCCTTTGATTCATATATGCTTCAGGAATCATATTGTTCCCTCTGCCACTGTTGGCTTCCAGAACTTTCCCAAATCTCTCCCCAGGGGCACCCAGCATGGGGTAGAACAGTATGCAGCACCACTGCTTGTGCTGTTTTCAAATGTCATCCCTTCCCACAACTGACAGGATGGGTCATTGCTCTACCCAGGTTTTCTCACTGGGTTGCTGGTCTTAGTGCCACTCAGCAGCGCCGAGAGCGGCCAAAGCCACAGGAATGTCAGGGTGATTATTGGCCAATGTCAAACTTACTTTGCAGCAGAGGCCCTTTAAGTTCAAGAGACAGATTTACCTTTCTTACGGGCTTAATAAAATTAAGCAAATCAGCACTTCCCGCTGAAGGTGGGCTGCACAGCCACCAAGCTAGCAGTATCATTAGAGACCACATGTGTTTAAAATAAAATTGTTTCTAATAGTAAGTCTCAAATACCTGCTATTTTGGTATACATCTTGATTTTTAACATTCGGTCAAGCTGTGATGACTTTAACCTTATTCTTCCAAACATTCTCCTTTCCCTTCTCTACTACTCATTTATTAAATTGAATTTCTTCTAATAAAAAGAGAAATAGAATATGCTCAAAATATACTTGAGGATCAAGTTGTTGCCATTTTTTCCTTCCTCATAAGTCATTTGCACCCCATTTTAATCAGTGGTATATTTATTATTCATGTTTTCACGCAAGAAACACTGGCTTCCTCACTGCTGTCAGTTCATTTAAGTTTCCGGTCTCCAGGGTTTGGTATATTTTTTAAAGAACTGACTTCTGCATTTTCTGTTTACTCTTCATTCTCATGTTGCCTTTCTAATCGGTACCTTAATAACCTCTTCTCTGTGAGAATAAACCCAAATTTCCACCTCTACCATACTGGCATTGAATGTGGGCGGAGCAAGAATCCCTGGGCCTCTATCTGAGCTGCGATCTCCCAGAGTAAAGCTGGACACACTATTTAACCTCTCTATGCTTCAGTATTTCATCTGTAAAATGGGGTTAAAAATAGCATTTCTCATAGGCGTGTTGTGAACATTAGCTACATGTAAAGCATTTAGGCAGTTGCCTGTTGTGAATTCACTCCCTTTTACCCCACCTTCAGGGAATCAAGTAGGGCAGGGACATCATTTGACAGTCAATGTAGAGAAGCTTTGAAAAGTGCTTAAGGCAAATCTCTTAGTGTAAAAAGGCTAGGTTTATTAATGTGATTAATATAGGATCAAGGTAATATTACTAGAAGGAATATAAATTCCTCATGTAGAAGAGATGGTGGTTTTCAGAAGGAAATCATTCCTCAGGATTTGGGGACATGTGTTTGATTTCAGACACTTCAGTAAACATGACTTCAGTTTAGAATACACATCTTGCATAAAAATCAGAGCTCCATAATTCATTCAAGTACTTTATCCTACAGTGATCAATGTCTTTTTTGGAATACTTCAGCCACAGATGCTCAGAATTATTCTAAAAAGGTGTCATTGAATACACATCTATCATTTTTTCTTTAAATTACTCACAAATATTCGACACATTGGTTTGAAAAATCCTTTACACTTATTTTATGAGTCACATATATCAAATCATACAAATTTATTAAGAAAAACATCAAGGTATTTTTGAACCAATTTTTTAAATTAGTAAATTTAAGATAACTACACCAGGTCTCAAGTTAATCTCTAGATGAGACAGCATAGGTAAAAGCACCTTGCAACATGTCCAAATATGAGATATTAAATCACGTGTGTGTGTGTGTACACGGGCAAAGGGAAAAGTTCATGAAAATTCAAACTGTAGTCACTAGCCCATTTTTTCATACCAAGTTTCCAAGTTATACTCTGCCATCATCTTTAATGGGTAATAATAATTGTTACCTATTATTAAGCACCTAGAGTTTTGCTAACATTGGGGTAGGTGCTTAAAACATATACTTCTAGACTTATACCTTTAGGCCCACTCTACTCTTGAGAATGGCTAGTCTTCACCAGTACCTCTTTTGCCTCTTCATCATTCACACCAAAAATGTCTTCAGGGTGGCCCTAGCAGAAGATAGATACACATATCCCTAAAGAACCTTCATTCAATACTTTATCCCATGTTACCAATGACTGAACACAAATTTAAACTATTGAGATGGAGGTTGAGGGCTAATAATGCTATGTCCCTAGTCGAACTTAGATCAACTATGGTTGTTCTGAAGCATGGACCTCACTGCCTAGATCTTAAATATGATCCCCTTATGGACATTGCTCAGCTGGTCCTTCCTCCATGGAGTCCATACCATGTCTACCTACTTCATCCCCACTTGACTCCACTTAAACTAGATTCACAGTGAATTCATGCCTTCTTTCCCTGCTAAGCATTCTTCTCTTTTCCTTTCTGCCTGAAGCCTTCAATGGTTGGCATGCTTCTCTTCTCCCCTGATGTCTTACAAATCTTTATGGCTTCCTGAGATGGATCACAGCATTTTAATCGCCCAGTTGTTTCTTCCTCCACGTAACTAGAAAAGGAAACTATGACTCTAAGAATAAAGGAGACCAGGAAAGGCTGCAGGGTGGGCGTATGCTTTGGTTTTGCTGCATGTTTTTACTTCTATTATTTTTTAGAATATTTGTTTGTCTGTATAATCCTTTTTGTCTTAAAAAGGGGGAGTTCATCTCCTCCCAAAAGAATGTGTTAGTTCTTTATAGAAGATCCATGTCATCCCAAAAGCACAACTTTTGCATCTTCTAAAATAATGGGAATTATTTCCATGTCAACTTAAGTTTCATTAAAATTCCTCTTCTATTAACTTCTAATGTGAAGAATTGTATTTAGCATATATGAAGTTAAATCATATAAGATATAAGATCAAGCTGTAAGACCATTCTTGGCACTCACTATGGATAATTGCACCTTATATTTCTTGCATCTTTTTGGGTTTTAGTGGACACTTTGCAAGTCCAAGATGAGAAAATAATGTTTAACTGTGATCTCTCTAGTTTTGAGCTATTGTTTAGTGATTCTGATGCTGCCTGAGGGAAGGGCAGGGCCCTGCAGAAGCAACAGGCATCTGGTCAAATGGGACCCTGTAGCACAGACCTTGGCCTGGCAGAAGCAAGTCTGAACCCTAGTGCTGGCAATGCCAGTTTTCATATGACCCCAGATGTCCTCCAAATCAAGAACAGTTTCTCTTGGTATGTACTACTATCACAAA
This sequence comes from Mormoops blainvillei, assembly GCA_004026545.1. Taxonomy (NCBI): domain Eukaryota; kingdom Metazoa; phylum Chordata; class Mammalia; order Chiroptera; family Mormoopidae; genus Mormoops; species Mormoops blainvillei. Next base: position 75,024 of record PVJD01000012.1, read on the forward strand.
AATGTTAACATGTATTTAATAGTGGCCTAAAACAGCAACAGAGACTTGTAGAAAAGGCAAGAGAGTCTGATTCAGAAAGTTTTCATTTCTTATCGAAATGGAAGTTCCCTTGTATTATAAAATCACTGGCCAGATTTTGTCCTATCTTGCATATTATCCTATTGGGTTGGCCAAAAAGTCCGTTACATTTTTTCCATGAAATAAAAGATACATTTTTCATTTTCACCAACTGCTTTATTGATTTGGATATTTTGAGTATGTTGGCTATTGGCTTTTAGTGGGTAGCAGCCAAGGGTGCTGTTAAACATCTTCAAGTTATAAGGTAGGCTCACAGCAAAGAATTATTTGGCCAAAATGTCAATAGTACCAAGAAACTTTACAAACCACTTTGACACCTTCAATCAGTCACAACACCTTTCCATACACTGCACAAGTCTTTTTTTGCGTGTTTCCATTATGTTTTTACCTTTCTTAAAATAATAAAGCATAATACGCTGAAAATGCACACCTTCTTCCATCTTTATTATTAAATGGCTGCACAAAAATTCACCAATTTGATAAGTTTTTTTAAATGCATGCCGACATGACAGCTGTCACAATACAATTTAACAAAATTGTTTCAAATGAAGTTAAAGACAACTAAACACTACTAGAGCCATTGTATAAAAAAAAGTAACAGACTTTTTGGTCAACCCAATATACTCTGGTTAAAACCAAAATAGACACAAAAATTATTTTCAAGAACTCTCCTCAATTTTCAACAATAGTAAAGTGAGGTGGAAGACATTCAGAAGAGGAATTAAGTATTATTCAATGGTTAGGATCAAATTAAGTACTTTGGAAGATGTGGTTCTCTCTCTCTCTGTCTAGAATATGTGATTTTGAAAATCTTGTACTTGTCTTAATTCAAAGAGCCTGAAGATAAACAGATTGCTGATGAGAGGGGGCAGGAGTGAGCATGGAAGTCAAAGGTTATCCTAAGGTGAGAGTGGCTAAAGTCAAAAAGGCAGGTAAAAGAGTCGATTCTCTATCAGAGGAGGGGAAAACCCTTGATCAGAGAAAGGAGTATTTAGGAAAGGCAGGTCAGATATATTTGGAAAAGGAATGACACCAATATTTCTTTTTATATGTAGGAACTTCTGAAGTCACAATCAGTGCCAAGAGAAAGTTAAGTGCATCGTGGAAGAAGTTTAAAATGCAATTACCTACTCATTGGTTGCAAAAATGATTCTCTCTCCACTCCTGATTCTCTTGTATTCACTACCCTAACAAAATAATTATGAAAAACCTAACACATGCCAAATTTCAAATCATTCTAATCTGAGTATACTGATCAACCTTTTTAATTTTTAAAAATTATATTCTCTAATCACAGTAACGTGGGCAGGCCATTAACTAACTGAAGCCTAGATCTCAGAAGCAGAGCACTCTGGCTAGGCAGGTGAGAAGGAGGTCAATCTTCAATCCATCACCCTTGGAATACCACAGGCTCAAGACCTATGCTGCCTACCAGAAGGTCTGAGAGCCACTTTTTTCTTACAAGATATCCATAGCCATTTCTTCCTTCCTTACCCACATATCTACCCAAATGTTTTAAACTTTTCATACACAGACTTTTTACACCCCACTGTACACTGACCAAAAATATCTCTTCTCTTTCACAAAATATTGTCTTTCAGCAAATGCCTAATGATGATTTTTGAGCTATTGTCTGTTAATTCTGCTAGTTTCCTGACAGAAAGGGTCAGGACTCTGCCAAAGCAGCAGTGGATAATATCTGGGTACATCTGGAAGTGGTAGTACCAGGACCTTGCTAGGGAGAGTACATCTGTGGCTCTTTCCCGTGATACTAAAAATAAAAGTAAAAATTTAAACAACAGCTTAATGATATAAAGTTTATATACAATATTGTTCACTCCCTTAAAGTGGACAATGATTTTAATATACTACAGAGTTTTACAACCATCACCATAATGTAATTTTAGAACATTTTTACCATTTCAAAAAGATATTTTGTCCCCTTTAGCAGTCACTCCCTATGTGCACCTTCTACTCTGAGTCCTACACAACCACGAATCTACTTTCTTTCCCTATATATTTGCTTATTCTGGACATTTCATATATGTGGAACCATATAATATGCATTATGTGGTCATTTGTGGCTGGCACCTTTTACCTTTGTTGTGATATGTATCAGTTCTTCATTCCTTTTTATTGCTGAATAATATTTTAGTGTATAGATACATCATATTTTATCAGTTGATGGAGATTTCCATTTTTCTTAATTATGAATAATGCAGACATGAAAATTTGTCCACACTTTTTTTGCAAGGACATATGTTTTCATTTCTTTTGGGTAGTTACCTAAGAGTGGAATTACTGGGTCAAATGGTAACTCTACAATTAATATCTTGAGTAAATATTAATTGTTTTTCAAAGTGGTTGAATTATTTTACATTTCCAATTTTATTAGGGTTTCCAATTTTTCTATTCTCTCACCAACATTTGTTGTCTTTTTTTTTAAATCATAGCTATTCTGGTGAGTATGAGTGATATCTTATTGGGCTTTTGCTTTGCATTTAGCATTTGATTTGTATGACTGATAAAGCCGAATAACTTTTCATTTGTTTATTGGTCATTTGTATATCCTCTTTGAAGAAATGTCTAACTTTTTTACTTTTTAAAAATTGGGTTCTTTGTTTTTTATTATTGAGTCATAATAGTTCTTTTTTTATTCTGGTTTCAAGACCCTGATCAGACACATGACTTGCAAATAGTTACTTTCAGTCTCTAGTCTGTGGGTTTTCCACTTTCTTCATGATATCTTTTGGAGTGCAAAAGCTTTTAATGTCAATGAAGTTCAAAGTAGGTTTAGAGTGGTTATAATATAATTGATATAATATAATAATATAATATATAATATAATTATTATTTTAATAATATATATAATAAAATAAAAATAACAAAAAGAACTGAGGTCTATCATCCTAGATATTATTTGCAAGGTTACCAAGTAGTAGTTGTAAGCATAATAAAATCACTACAAAGATTTTATTTTATACAAGGAGCAAAGTCTACAGATTGTTCTTTTTCTTATATTACATTTTTCTCCTTTTAGCAAAAGTTGATATGTGTTACAGAGGTTAAAAATTTGTGTGAAAGAACAGTCTACTTTCCCGACATTCCTGAATAAAATTTATTAACTATTTTCAGTTCCTTCTTGCCTTTTGTTATTTTCTAATTATTTTACTTTTAAATGTTTTAAGAAGGGAAAGTACAGGTTTATTTTTTGATGACTATAACAATTAGAGTTAAAAAAATCAGTGTTCATGAAACTTTAAATGTTGTGATCAATTTTCAAATACATGGAAAAAGTTTTTAAAAGCACATATGATGTAGCTCACAGCAGAAGTAAAAATTAAAATATATGTTAATATAGTATGTCAAGTAATGACAGAAAACTGTCAAACATCATCTGTCAATCTGAAAGTGAACTAGTTAAATCCTAATATTTAAAGCTTTTTAGATCAGGCTAGACAAAGTCAACTCTTTGCTATTTTATATAGATACAAGGACATAGAATATAGGTAAAAATAAAAAGATGATCAGAGACTTCTTTGGCAAAAACAAAATAATAGAAAGCAGTGCTAGAAGAGTGGATGGCAAAAGCCTACATTTAGAAGGAATTTAGTGATTCTTAAGCATGCCTATTATTAAACAATAATTAGCAAAATAATAAAATAAAATAATAATTGTATAAAATATAATTATATTTTAAAAGCAATATTTAATAGATTAAAATCAGGGAAAAATAGAATTCATGAGTGCATGGATTATTGACAGTAAAACTAGAGTAGGTAGTTTTCTAGAAAATGTGGTTAAGTAAAAACAAAATAAATAAAATTAAAAAGAGAAAGGGTATAAGAATCAAATAGAATAAAATGTAACTTCAATACATTGAGATTACAATAATCAAGATCCAATGTACATAGTAAATATGTAAAACTGAGTGAAATGGATGATTTTTATGAAAAATATAAATCTAACAATAAAAATTTATAAAAATTAGAAAAAGCTGAATTAAATAATAACATAAGCATAATGAAAAACATTTTTAAAAATTACTCCAAATTCTCCAGGGATTGTTTTACTGGTGAATTATTTAAAACTTTAAAGGAACTAGTAAACGTAATGCTATATAATTTGTTCCAGATCATAGAAAAATATAAAAAGCAATTGAATCTACTTCATGACATCAAAACCTGACAAACAATCCAGTTAAAAAAATAAGCAAAGACCTGAAGAGACACCTCTCCAAGGAGGACATACGCAGGGCTCAGAGACGTATGAAAGGATGCTCAGCATCACTGGCCATCAGAGAGATGCAAATTAAAACTACAATGAGATACCACTTCACACTGGTCAGAGTGGCCATCATAAACAAATCAACAAACAAGTGCTGATAAGGCTGTGGAGAAAAGAGAACCCTGGTACACTGTTGGTTGAAATGCAGACTGGTGTAGCCACTGTGGAAAACAGTATGGAAGTTCCTCAAAAAACTCAAAGTAGAGCTGCCTTTTGACCCTGCAGCTCCACTGCTGGGATTATATTCTAAGAATCCTGAAGCATCAATTCAAAAGAACCTATGCATGCCAATGTTCATAGCAGTTCAATTTATAATAGCCAAATAGCTTAAGTGCCTATCAGTAAAGGAGTGGATTAAAAAACTGTGGAACATTCACACAATGGAATACTATGCAGCAGAAAGGAAGAACTCTTACCTTTCATGACGGCATGGATGGGACTGGAGAGCATTCTGTTAAGTGAAATAAGCCAGGCGATGAAAGACAAATACCATGTGATCTCAACTATAAGTGGAACCTAAACAACAAAAGAAGCAAGCGAACAAAATAGAACCAGAGACATGGAAATAAAGAACTAACTGACAGTAATCAGAGTCGGGGGATGGGAGGAGGATAATGAGGTAAAGAAGCAGAAGGGCCAAATCAAGGAACATGTATAAAGGACCTATGGACAAAGAAAACAGTCAGGGGAGAAGGATTGGATGTGGGAGGTGGGGGTGAGTAGGGCAGGGGAGAGTAATATGGGAAAATGAGCAACAATAAAACAAAACCTGACAAGCATTATACAGAAAAATAAAACTAAAGGCAGATCTCTATTATGAATATAAATTCACAAATAAATTGATAAGAAGAAATATATATGCCTGACATTGGCTAGCCACTCAATAAATGCATCCTACATCCCTAAATAAGCAAGGCTATCCAGAATAAATTTCCTGGCTTTCTGGCCTCACATCTACATATTCAAATCACATATCAACCCATCCTTACTCCTTTTTTTTTTTTTTTTTTTTGTATTTCATGGTGTAGAGAGCAGGACCAATAAAATGGCATTGGTCCAGTAAAGACAGCATAAAGTATATAAAACAAAGTGGAGTCACTCATTGCAATCAAGATGGCTGCTAGTCAGGTCAGCCATGACATTTTGGTTCAAGAAGGAAACTACCTAAGTCATGATAAACACATGGGGCAAGAAGACACACCTAAGATATCTGCACATGTGACCAGAACAGCTGTGTCTGCAGAGTGAGACCACCCATAGATAAGCTCCTGGAGAAATTCCACACTTACCGTCAGGGGTGCCAAGATACTTAACAAGGGACCCAGAATGGTGGAGAACACCACTCTGAAGGGTGGAGAACACTGTTCTGAGGCAGGCTTCAGGCCACTGCTGAGACAACCAAGCTCCACACACCATAGTGCTGCTCCACACCATGCTGATCTCTCTTGGCATCAGCTGCCAAAGGCTCTGCCCTGCTGGACTAAGGACTTCATCAGCCCTGCTGCCCACCTGGCTCCAAAGATGCTCCCTTGAAAGATGCTGAGGGTTCCCTTGCTCACCATGCTGTCTTCAAGGCCCACACACCCAGACTCTGGTTCTTGGATTCGTTATACCCCAGTTCTCTTGTGTGATGTTATTATTGATTGTTTCTGAGTGATTAGTATTGTTATTGTTAGTACAGATTTACATTAAACCTGCATTAATAAAATCTGAGTGAATAGCATAGTCACCTGTGTTGGTTCCCTGTTTTTTCTCGGTGCCAGTGTCACCTGTAGGACTGGTAGTCCTACAGGTGGCTCAGGGCTTTCTGTCCTTAAGGACTGGGTCAGATGATCCGAGCAGGGATGGGAGGCTGACTTATAGCTATAGACTATTTGCAAACACGCTTGCAACACAGGGAAAGGAAAAAAGTATTTTGTTGCAAAGCAGAAGCTTCCAACTATGATCTGAATCCCATTCTATGTGAAAATTAGCATCCCTACTTTGCCCATTACTTCTTTGTCAGTACAGATAGTCTCTTTCTATTAACTATTTCCTTTCAGCTCTTAAAGACAGCTTCCTCACTACTACATCCTCCTTCATTCATCACATATTTATTGAGCATTTTCAAAGTGTCAAATGCACTCAAAAGTCATGACCAGATTACATGCAATCCTTGCTTTCAAGGAGTTTTGCATGTGGTCAGGATCCAGCTAAGTCAGCAACTGCAAGGCAATGTAGTAAAATGTGGCCATACACGAGTACTACTAAAGCTCACTGGAGAGGGCTCTGGGAATCCTTCTTCCCCAGTCAGTGCCAAGTCTTCATCTTTTCCTTCACTGTCTTCCAAAAGAATAGCTTCCACTTGTCATCCCAATTCTTCAATCCTATTAATCTCACCTATAGATCGCTCCCTCCTTGAAACCCACATGACTCTGTGTTCTTCTGATTTACTTCTTTTTCTTACCTGTTGTCTTTTGCAGAATCTTATACTTCCACCCAATTTTTTTGTTACATATGAGTTGTTTCTCTGGAACACTTGATGCTTTTATCTTCTCAGCCTGCAGTCTCTGTCACAGCATACTCCTTTTCATATAATTCCATGGTTTTGACAACCATCTAAACTTTGGGTCTCAATCTCTACCTAAAACATGTACCTCTCTTCTGAAGACCAGATTGAAAACTCCAGCTCTCTATGAAATCTCTGAAAATGAATGCTTAACTGGTGTCTCAAACACAAGTCCAAAACAAATAGTATCTTCTCAAATCCTGCTGCTCACTCTACAAGTTCTATGACAATTAAAAGCATAATTGTGTACCCAATTTTCCAAACTATGCTCTATTCCCTTCTCTACTCCTCTCCATTCAAACTTGGACCTCAGGTTCTACTCACCATACTTCTCTAGGAGCTTCCAAATTTGTCTTTCTTCTGTGACTACTTCTTCAAGTCCAGGCCATCAACATTTATTACTTGTACTACTACTATAGAAGCTATTTAAAATATCTGTTTGCTTTCTTCTTAGAACTTTCTAATACACTTTTTAAAAAATTGCCACTAAAGATACCTTTTAAAAAGCAAGCCTGCTAAGATCATTAATTTCTTTAATGATGCCTGAAGTTTTTTTAGCACATAATATAGGACCTTCATGATGAGACTCCTACCTGTCCCTCATAGCTTTTTGTTAACCCACAAAATATACATATTTTGAACACAGTAAAAAAAGTCAATGTTCATATGCACACAAATGCCCTCAGCTTCCTCAAACTTTGTTCTCTTTTCTTTCCCTGTGATTATGTCACATTTTCCACCCCCTTTCCTGTATACCAATAAGATATGACTTATCTTAGTAGCAAAACATAAATGGCCCTTGATCATCCAGTTCTGTCCATCTTTACATCCTCAATAAACACCATTCCTCCCTAAGCATATTATGCTTCAGCTATACTGACCTCTTGTAATTCCCAAAACATTGAACATGGGTTTCCCAATAAGTATTCAAGTATTAAATTAATACACATGGATTTGAAAAGATGTGTGTGAAATCAATGTAAAACTAGAAATCCACTTTATTTTAACTCCATTGAAAGACTCCATATCTAAATCAGCTAGTCAAAAGAAGCTGGCAAGATGAGGTTAAGGAACAATTTGGAATAGTTGAAGCAAAAGGAAATAAACTTAGCAATAACCAGCCAGGTACATTTTGTGTAAGGAGAGGGTATCCTGTGAGGCTGGACATCCCTAACACAGGGACAGATTCATTATGTTATCAAAATCTAAGGACTGTGCCTTGGCTGGTGTGGCTCAGTGGACTGAGTGCCAACCTGTGAACCAAGGGGTCACTGGTTTGATTCTCAGTCGGGGCTGTGGGCCGGATCCCCTGTTGAGGGTGAAAGAGAGATAACCACAAATTGATGTTTCTCTCCCTCTCTTTCTCCCTTCCCCTCTCTCTAAAAATAAATGAATAAAATATTTTTTTAAATGTAAGGCTTGTATGAATTTTGGTTTTCTTCTACTTATCCACATCTCGCTGTTTGATAATCTAGTCTTCTACCTGGAAGAAACTTGCTTGTGCAGAATGGCACAAGGATCTCCTCTAATTGAGTTAGATTTTTGTAATGAATGAATAAATTGGGATTCCACTTCTTTAAATTATATTTTATGAGGTTTGTTGCTTTGAATTTATGCTTCTTTTTCATCCAAATCTGGAACACTAAAGAGACTAAATTATTAAGTCTGCAAGCCTAAGTCTAGACTGAAATGTGGTGAATTCCTCAGGATAAAGATGAATATTAAGAAGGACTAGGATAGCATTTCCAGGTGACTTTTTCTTTGTCTCATTCTAAACCTATTTGCACATAAATATTCATTCAATCAACTAATTCAGCTCCTGGTATTTTATTCAATTTTTTCCCTTATTTCCCTTTAATTATTAGACTGAACACAAAATGAGATACCTTCTCAGGAATTGAGTCTGATCTTATTATCCAATAAGACTTTTACAATCCGGTCAAGAAGTTATTCTAATTTCACCCAGAGGTAAGTGTTTTAGAAAGTTTTTATGGCATTCATTTATCTCCAAATTATTTTCAGCTTCAAGTAAACATAGCAGCCTCCAGAACATGTTTAAGTAACTTTCTTTGCCACAAGATCTAAATGTGATTTTTGTTTTGTTTTGTCTGGGTTTGGTTTGTTGTCATTAATGCCACTGGGCTCAACCCCATGTACCATTTTGTCTCTCAGCAAAATTGCCATTTAATAAATAATAGAGGAAGCCTTTGAGTTCTAAAAATTCTTGACTGTGTAAAATACGCTTGTAACCAGCAGCTTATAGAATCAATGCATATCCTAATGGTTGTTCAGTAGTTTAAGAGGTGTTTGAATTATTAGGTGAGGGAAGTCACTGTAACAGTTAAGTAAAATAACTAAATACATCTGAAGCCATATAATTTTATGTATTAGGAGCAGATCTTTTGAAAATTTCCAGAAAGTTATCCAATATCCTATTGACCAGTGTTTTAAGACACATTTTATAGCTCAAACCCACAACTTAAGTGCCTACGTCGTCCACTGAGGGAGAAAGAAATGGCATATTGGTAACTCTAGCCATGGAAAAAATGCTATTTCTTTAGTACACCATTATTTCCCAGTAAGTATTGTAATTGAGAAGAAACTTCCCTTAAATGTGCTAAATCAATTAATTACCCCCACAACCTGCTTTAACATCCTGCACTATTGAAACAACTTCCAGATGTCACATTTGCTAATAATTCGTTGGTCATCATGTTTCAGTGAGTTGGCTGTATCACTCCAGCAAGGACTGCAGAGAAATGCAGTCACGTTGTCCCATATAAGAGTCTCTCTGGTGATGAGCTGAATGTTGGCCTGGCTGCGAACTCATTTTTTATCTTGGATTAAAAAAAAGAATCATTTTACATCTTGACTTCCTCATCCATAAACATGGAAGCAGTGATTGGTAGTGCTAAGGAAACATTAATAACAAAAATAAATATAAGCAATTCTGTGTTTTGCAAAGAATTGTACATGTGCTTAGTAGTAATCATACTTTGATGTTCACCATGTTCTTGCATAAGAATGATCTCATTAACTCATTTTCCCATTGAGAAAGTATGTATGGCAACATTGCGTTCTGTTTGCTATTAAATACAGTCTTTTTTTATTTAGAGGCTAATGCTTGTTTTATTTTAGCGCATTTAAAAAAATGTTATTCTAACATACCCAATGAATTATATTTCTGAAGTCTACTGTTGTGGAGAATCTGAATAGTGTCATGTTTACCCTAATAGTAAGTTTTGCTCATTAAATGTCATTTTATAAGACGAAGAGCTATATTTGGAATTACTTTGCTGCCTTTAGATTTTCTAGAACCTTTAAGAGCACATCATCATTAGTTGAACTTCTTCTCAAGTTTTGTGCATTCTATTAAAAGAAAGCCATGCAGCAAATTTGCTTTTAATATTTTTCTTCTAGCTTTGTACTCTTTTAGAAATAACTCATTTACAGAATATCTTTTATTTGGATTGGTGGTGAGAATAAGCACATAGTTCTCAGTGACTTTTATTATTTATTATAAAGTAATTTGGCAGGGTGTTGTGTAGGCAACTAAACAAAATAAAAGATTAATCAGAACTACCAATCTTTTTCTGATTTGCGGAGTAACAGAAAACAGCAGGCCAGCCCTGCTCTACTCCCCGAAGGGTTAGTTCAGTATGTGCCAGTGATGGAAAACATCGTTCGCCTATAAAGCAACAATTAGGGCTGGTTTTCATTGACTCAATCAGTCAAATGTAAAAATACAAAAGACCAATATAAAATAAGCCCTCTTCTGTGGGCCTTCACATGCCAGAAACGCGAACACTCTTGGATATGTGTTGCTCCTGCTAGTTACCAATCCTCCACTGGAATTTTTAAGTTTAAAAGTTCATATTTTAATTGCAGAATTGAATACAGGAGGGTAAAAATCAGCATTTTTTCCTTGGGTCAGAGTAGAGTTTGAGGGAAAAAAATGGCATAGCTGGAAGGAAAGAGGCTTAAATTCACTTTTTGGATAAGGCTATAGTCAAAGTGAGGCTTATGAAAGAATTAACCTCTTGGTATATGGGTTTCCTCATATATGCTGTCTATTAATGATGTAAGATACCTAGAAAATGACAGTATTCTTGGGAGTAAGCATATTACTTAGAATTATTTTTTTACATGGCCTATCTATTCACATACATTGTTCTTGATATATTTGAGGGCAGGGTCAAAGAAAATGACTTGCATTAATCTGTCTGTGCAAGATGAAACTCTTAAAATCAACTAGGAAGAAATGTTAGAGAAAGATAACAATATGGATTTAGAGAAATGATATGAAAGTAAGGTATTTTCAGAGAAAAAGAAAGCTTAGGTGACAGTAACAGTGCTAGGTCATGAAGTGCTATTATACATTCACTGATAATAAAGTATTTATTATTTGCATAAGTACCCAAAATGTGTTTGAATTATATAAAATGGATTTAGGGTATATATAGGAACGATCTGCCTAGCATTGAGGGTGGGGAACTGAGAGTAATTATAGGTACCCTCGTTTTTAGTTACAGCAAATAACCATTCTGCATTCTGCTTGAGATGAAGAAGGTAACTATGTGATGCTTAATGGGTTTTTCCAATTTATTTCTTGTTTAAGAGTGCACCTAGGAGTTGTTACATTAATAAGGTCTTTCTTTTATGTTTTTAATTTAGTGACCTTGATGACATTTCAATCAGTTGAAATGTTACAGAATAGCAAACATCATTATTATTATCTTAGGGGATGCGAAAAGCATTTCATCCCTACAGCCTTCTTCGGACCAACATTTTGCAAAAGGCAATCTATTATTTGTGTTTATAAACTCTTAAAAAAAGCATAATTCAGCATGAAGTGCTACCTGATGACACAAGGGCCTTTGCTTCAGTTTGGTAGGACTCTGCTTGGTTTTTGCATTTTTCTTGGTGGCTTCGAAGAAATAAAAATGTAATGTTCCTAGGTTCTGTACTGTGAGGCCTGGTGTCATGAGCATCTTTTCAAATCTATTCCAAAATTAGAAATTAGAAGTGAAAAAGAGGAGATTCCTATTCTAGTTAGAATGAGGAGGGGATGAAACTGAGAAGTACCAGACTTTGTGGCAAATCTTCATAATTTACAGAGTAAGAGTTAACACTTCTTAATGAGCTGATGATTACCAGGCCTGTAGCCATCTGGCTCTGCTTATCTCTCTCACCTCATCTTTAGTCCCTTCCCTGGTTGTTTCTATCCTATCAGCATTCCAAATTACCTCGTTTCTTTAATGTCACATCCTCTTTCACTTATGAATCTTTTAAGTATGGATTTCTCTGCCTGGAACATGCTCCCCACTATTTACTCAAAAGACTGGAACTATCTAACCTTAACCTCACCTTCTTCTAAGAATCCTGGGTCAGCTGGCTTTGTTTCCTGTATTCTCACAAAGGTAGACACTGTAGACTGGTGTGTTTAAATTCTAACTCAGCCCTCTGCAATGCGCACTCCTGCAATGCAACATCTTTTTCTGAGTTCCTTGCACCTAAGATTCTGAATAAAATTTAGGTTCCCTCATTTAGATGCATCTGTATAAGATGTGGAAGAGAAAGGAGCCAGGGACCATCTCTACATAACTTTTCAGCTATTTCTACTGCCTTACGAAGCAATGAGGACAGAAAATTTTCCTGTAGGACCACTGCAAGGGCAGCTGTGATATATTTCTATAAGATCACAGTTACTACAGAGTGTTCCTGTGTTCAGTAGCTACAATGGCAGCTCAGAGGAAAGCACAATCAAGGCAATTATTTCGTATTCTGTGGAGGGAAGAATGACACAGAATTTTTCATAATCTTTAATACTTTTTATCAACTGTGTTTATCATTAGCATACTAATCTCTTAACCAAACTCTGTAGAGACTTTGTGTTGTTACAAAATTAAGAAGAATATGCAGAAGGTGCACTGATGAATTATAAATGACTCCAAGGTTCAAATGTTACCCAGGGATTATCTTTGTCACTTGTTTCTCTGGGCAAACCTCAAAAAACAGAATATCTATAAGACTTTTTTACAAGCACTACTTTGACATTTGAAGAAGGAGCTCTATAATGCTATCTTATATAATACTATTCAGATTTTCAACCCTATGAGGAAAAATGGCAGTTGAATATTATCTTGTATTAATGTCTGTGTGAAAAAAGAATAAAAACTATTTACATCACCTAAAAATTTTATAATAACTACCAATCACCTTGAGTATTAGCGCAGTAAGTATCTTACTTTTTTAAGTCTTTTTTCTGATACTGAGGTCTATAAGAAACTTAACAAAGAGCACTTACTTAGCGTTGATTTAAACAATTTAATAGAGGTGGCCAGGAAGTGGCAGGAGATAATAGAATCATATTACCATAAAATTAGACACAAAACAAAAGGAATATTTAATAACTAAGAGGATGGGAACTGGTAGCAGGATAAGCTATTGGACAACCAAGATGGTGATTTTTAGGCGTATCATAATGGAGCAAGCAGATGGTCTAATTCTTGTAGTCATGTTACCAACTTCAAAAGGGCTAGTTGAAAGGACTGTTAATGTTACATATTTAAAAATTTCCACATGATTCATCCAGTTAGGCATTATGATTTATCATTCTGTTGAGACCTTAAATTTTTCTAACCACTGTCATGTGTGCTCTTATTTTGAAAGGTCAATTTCTTCATGATCATTTAGGTTCCAGTCCTGCTCCCACACAATACCACCTAACTCCCTTTAGGTAAAGATACCCTCCCCCTTACCTTCTTTAACATGTTGTCACATTTATTTTGATGGTGTCAAGATTTGTAATATTCTACTTCCTATTTACACTTAGCTCTCATACCTGAGGAGCAAGATGCCTTGTGATTTGTCTGCAGCTACACACCCTGGTGCTGATGATAGCATTTTGATCATTCTCAATGAAACTTTATTAAACAAATAAATGTCATGGTAGAGTTTTCCAGAGTATAGGTAGTAAGGTATGGTCTAGAAAAGGAAGCACTATCACAGGAGTGAGGGGAGGAGTGAGGGGAACGTATTTCAGCTGAGCCAGTGCATGCCTTGGGAATCAAGGAAGTCACTCAGACCTTCGCAGCCTTATTTCTTCATCTATGAGGTGATCTCTAAAACCTCTTTCAACACAAGCCTTCTTGTAACATTTGGATGTTATCCATATATTGGAATAATGCCTAAAAAAAGTATAGGATATAAAAATGAACATGACAGCTAAAGGAAACCACAGAATTAAAGATTCACCTCCTTAGTTTGTACTTACTGAAACTGTGTCATAAGATATTCCTTTGTATAATATGTGAATCTGAAAACAATTTGCCATTAAATATGGTACATGAGCTGTAAAACTCCTCTAGCTGACAATGTCCAAGACTTTTGAGTGAATACATTGTGCCATATCACCAGGCACCACTTCACCAAAAAGGAAAAAAAGAGGTTGCAATTCACTTCTTCTGTTAATAGTTTGTGTGTGTGTGTCTGTGTATATGTGTGTGTATGTGTATGTGTATACACACACACACACACACACACACACACAGAGTCTCTTTTTTACCTTATGATGATAAGACAATGGTATAATTGCAAGTTGTATAGAGATTTTAAAACCTATCTTATTATCAAAATATGGCAACAGCATTTCCTGACCCTCACTTCCCTTCATTTGCATGAATCATTGGTAGGATCCTGTATTTATTAGTATAGCTAAAGATGATACCCCCATCTTCTTATATCTTGAATGTATAGTTTTAATATGGCTTTAAGATCATAATCGGGGCAGCTATACTCTTTATGGGATCTTTTAGACAAATTGTGATGCTGTTATTTAAGGTTGCCAGTCTTGGGTACTAAAATTTGTATCTAGCATACAAAAACAAAAGGCTAAATATCAAGGTATAAACAAAGATGGTTAATCTATGGATAGAGTAGGATAAACTTTAAAGACTATATTAAATATCTGTGATTTATTTATTTTTTCTTAAGTGACTCAATATTAATTCTCTAGTATAGGGCAACTTGAAGTGTGGGAAACCAATATTGCAGTTAAGATGAATTCTTCTTAATCTACAGAATAATTAGATAATGGAAAGAATGTGGACCTTGAAGCCATCTAAGTCATGAGTAATGGAAGTGGGATCTGTTTATGTGTGACACAGACAATAGACTACTACTCAGCAATAAAAAAGAACAATTATTAATATACCCTAAAATATTCTATTTTAGATATTCTAAATCTTGTATTGGTTGGTGGATACCCAATTGTATGCAATTTAGTAAGCTCGGGCTGCTATAACACAATACCATAGACTGGTGGCTTAAAACAATAGTTATTTCTCTAAGTTATAGAGGCTTAGAAGTCTAAGATCACGATGCCAGCCAATTCAGTTCCTGGTTCATGGTGAGAGCCCTTTCCCTGGTTTCCAGGTGACCAATCACCTTCTTTCTGTGTTCTCACATGCATGCGAAAGAGAGCTCTGGTGTTTCTTCCTCTCATTATATGCGCATTTCACCCTGCAGGTCTTACCCTTATGACCTGATCTAAACCAAATTATCCCACAAAGACCCACTTCCAAATACCATCATATTGGGGGGGTTAGGTCTTTAACATATCAACTTGTGGGGGATACATTGAGTCCATAGCAGTAATTGTCAAAAATAGTTGAACTAAACATTAATAATTTCTGAACTTTATTTTATAAATTCATACATTGATTAAAAAAAAAACAATGTGACAAAAATAAGCCTAAATTTTTGGAAATATTTTGCAACTCTGACAGTCTAACCATTGCTAAAATGTTGTCTGTGGTTTGGTACTGATCCTAAAACTGTTTATTAGTGGTCTGTCATAAGTACAGAAATTAAGAGCAAGAATTTAGAACGTTTTATAACAGTTTGACATTGCCATGGATTTTTTCCTTTTTTCTTCTCTTTTTAATTTTACAAAAGTATCAGACTGCAAAGAATTGGAATAAAATCTGGTTCTTTACTACAGATAGTTGAGTAGACTCTATACAACAACAAATACTATAATAAATCTTATTCATTTGATAATTAACTTCTTCTTGGAAGGAACAAAATTTGCCATTATGTTATTGGTGTTGGTCATAGTAGATTGTCTAACATTTCAATATTTTGAAAACATTTTAAAATACAATTTTCTTTTGGTGTGTTAGTTGCAATACAGGCAAAAATTGCTATTACGAAGATCAAAATATCTCATCAGTCCAGAGTAACTGTCATAGGTATCTTTCCTAGACCATTTTGCATCATTATAAACTTTCATTTAACCATATTTTCCTTGAATTAATGAATAGCTTTGGTGATTTCTGTACACTGGGTAATTTACATGTTGTCTTTATTCTTAGAAGTACAAATTTTTCAATAAGACCAAATCACAACCTGAACTTTGGAGAAAGCAATGAGCAATAGAAAGAAACATTAGTTTGTTGGTAGGAGACCAGTCCCAACTCTAGAAAGACATTTAAGCCCAATAGTCATACCCTTTCTCTGGACTTAGTTGTCATCATTTGAGGAAGCGATAGACTAAAAAGTATGATATGTAGTCCTGTGACCAGTCTGCATTCTCTGATTTTTTAATGAATGTTTTATATTGTGATATCTTTCTTCAATCAAATCTAATATGTTTTCTGTATGTTAGAAATCTCTGAGTTTCTGCTTCATTTGGAACTTCTCCCCTTTTCTCCTAGAAGAGATACAGATTAAAAACTTTTTTTTTCTTAAAATTTCTAAGGATTTAGAAGGGAGAAGTTGTAATCTGTGAACAAATTATGAACAGAAATTCATTAATGCTTATTCTATAATTCTAACATGAGTTTCTTGTGACTCAGGGCAATGTCTAACACATGATAAGTAACAGAAATAAAGAGAAGAGAAAATCACAATTCTTTGATCTAGTTTTGATAAAGATGGTATTACAAGAAAGGTTCTAAACAGGTTATAAAATGTCCTTTCGTTCAAGAGAATCTAATGACTCAAGGGCTAAACTCTAAGCTTGATTAGCAAGAGCCATGCAAATCCTCCATCAATGCTTAGAATGAATACTAATGTGGTCTTTCCAGATATGTCTGCTTCATAGCGTTCTGGCTAAGTAGGGTGACATATATCCAATTTACCTGGTATTAGCTCAGTTTATGCATATTGACTCAGCATAAATATTAATAGCACTCACTTTTACTCTAAAAAGTAAAAGTGAGCTTAACTTGTATGTCCACTTCCTAATAAACACCTAGACTCAACCTCTGACTGATACTCCTGGGAAATTATTTTTCTTCTCCACATCTACTGTGCACCAACACCAAGCTGGTTGCTATGCCGTACTCTTTCTTATCCATAATGCTTAGTAATTTGTGACATAAGCAAGTGATCCTAATAGTAGCTCAGGCAATATCCCAATGAGGCGGCTCAATCCCACATCCGATATCAATTCCCACATCCAAAATTTGTAAATGTGGAAATGTAAACCAGCTCCCTTTCCATTTAATTAGGCTTTCATTTTTATTAATTCCCTGAATTGCCATAATTTTTCTATATTCCCCCAACAGAATCTTCTCAGACATTTATGAGCTTCATGCATCAAATAACATACTACTTCCTCCATCACCACTTTACTCTCAAACTTTATTATCTTAAACTTTTAACTCTATCATAACAATACAGGTCCTCCGCCTCTTTGATCACTTTTAGGAGTATCTGCCCTGGATTTAGAAATAAGTTGTGAATGAGAACCCCAGGGTATACTTTGGAAAATGGCATTTTTATGTTTCGATTTTGTTTAAAAACAAAAGGGAGGAAGGAGTGAGAGATAGAGAAAAAGAAGGAGAGAAAGAGAGAGGGGGTTTCTCTATGAAATTCACCAAAGAATTTGGTCAAGCTGTAATTTCAACAACAGTAAAAGCTGACAGACTTTTCATTGAAAGTTACCAGACACTCCTTTGTTTAACAAAGACACATACCATGTGTTTAAGAGCAGAGTGTGCCATTCAATTTGGAAGAAAAAAATCTGATTTTCTGATTTGTAAACATAATATGGGAAGGAATAAAAACAAATATTCCTTATGTCCTTTTTTTGTCCTGTGACTTTCCATGGTTTAAGCTAAATGATGATGGTGATGATGGCAACATATTGATGACAGTATTGTAAATACCTTCTGTTAATAAGGCATGAACAAGGTTTAAAGAGCTGCACAACTTCCTACGCCAGTTCAAAGGTGAAGCAACAGTAAGGGGCAGAGATAGGTCCCTGTACATATGCACAAATATCCACATACATTTATTTGGTCTCATATGAATTGCATGTGGTTTTAAACTCTGTTGTAGGTCTCTAATAAACCTAGATAGTGACTCAGGGCCAGTGGTATGAACAGCTGATTTAGTAAATTCTTTCCAATAGCTGATCAAGTCCAAAAAATCCAGAACAAAAAAATTAGCTAACTGAGCTATTTGGCTGAAATGGTTGATTGAGCAGAATAATATACCCACTAGTGCCAGGCTGAGTAAGAGCTCAGCCCCTCATTGGCCAGTTAAAGGAAGGTAGCCTCTTATGACTGTATAAGTAATGGATCTTTCTTCAGCTCCTCAGTCTTTCTTGGTTTAGACCCAAAACAACTCCTGAGTTGAGAGGTTCTCACTTTTAAAAATAATCTGGGACAAAATATTATATTTTGTTTAGATTTTGACTGATGCCAAATCTCATCATTCTTCCCTCTGGCTGGTTGTCATTTTTAAGTTTTATCTGAATGTTAACTGCCATCAACAATTTAAATCTTCAGTTGGGTTTACTACAGTCAAAGTATTATGATAGTAGAACATGCAAGATATAGATAAAATTGTATAGCAATGGCTGCCTGGCATCTTAACAACAGGAAGTCATGCATTTGCAGAGCATTAGTCTTTGACTGATTTTGTGTATGAATAGGAAATACTAGTAAAAATTGTGCTTTGAATGACAAGAGTAGAAAAGAAAAAGTATCACTGAATGGTTTTCTAAACTGATGAAGAATGAAATTTTTATCACTTTTCAGCTTTGCTCTTACATCTGTTTCCTGGAAAGAAAGAATTCAGTGCCAGTAACAAATATGCTAATTACAATTTGGGCCATAGCTTCAAAATCTTTAAGTAAATGCTGAATATTTTCAGTCAGGAAATTTACTAAGACACATTTCTTCTGACAGCTGCCAAGGAGAATGTCTGTTTTTAATACGTGAAAGATATACCAGATTTGCGCTTTTAAATAACCGTAGTTTTACAACTCCTATTGGAGTCTTATTAAGCACTTGACTACATTTTTAGCATTGAATGTTAGAAGGTAGACTACTTCAAAGGATTTTTCTTTTTTTAGTGCAAATAGTACAACTGCTTTAGACAGCATTTATCTCAGAGTCAGAAGAGCTAATTGCTTTGCTTTTTCATTCTATGTAAACTCAGTATCATTGAACAATGACAGACATAAATGTCCACCCTGCTGGTGTCCATAGTGCCTGGGTTTATAAGCTCAATGAGAGTACAGCTTAGCCAGCCCCCTCCTTCATGGCCATCTTCAGTGGCAGTGCTGGTCTTCACACTCAAGATTTATTGTGCTATGGTCTTCATTATTCTTAGATAGGCAGAAAAAACAGTATTGCTATATAATGATCTCTTTATTCCTTTCATTTAAAACTGGCATAGTGCACCAAATAAAATAACCAAATTAGTGCCAAATGGTAGAATTTTCCAATTCTAGTTTTCCTGAACAATATGTTTATAAACAAAGTAGGAAAGGCAAAAGCAGGCTTCATTTCAAAGGACTTAACGCATTAATGTATCAAAGACTTGTGTAAATTGGTTTTGTAGCCTCTACCTCTTTTTCTGCATGGTGATGAAGAAACCTAACTCCTGTTCAAGAAAGGTTCAAATTTATTTACAACTGAATGAATTTGGGCCCTATTATGTTTTTCTCAGCATGACTTTGGGTTATCCTTTCACTATGGGCTTACTTAGCTTAAGACTTCAATAGTTAAAATGAATGCAGACTTCCCTACAAAGGCAATAGTCTGACTCTCTTGCCACTTTTTAAGTAAACGACAGATTTCTCAGCTTCTTAAAACTACTTAATTGAATCTCATGGGAAATACTAAAAATAGCCAATGCCTTGAGATTGTTCTTTCCATATTTATAATACCACTTGGAATTTGATATTCTTCAGAGAAGAAGAAACAAACAGGTACTTAATCATCCTTATCAACATCATCAGCACTGCCTTCACCGTTTCTAGAGCCTGCTGTTGCCAACAATTATAGTAGACACTTAAGATCCAATATCTCATTTAATATCCATAAAAATCTTATAGAAGGTAAATGTTATTATTGAATTTTATGGATAAGGGAAATAAATGTCAAAAAAGTAATGTGATTTGCCTGAGGTCATGTTGCTGTTGAGTGGCAGAGCTGAAATTCTTATCCAGGCTTGCTGGACTGGAGAGTGTTTGCTTTTTACACCAGGTTTTCTCAGAGGAATAAAAGTAGGGGAGGTCAAGGCAATATTTTCCCAGGGACAATAAGGTAGCAAAATACATGCCCCAATATTTTTCTATCTAGTCACCTAAAGGCTGTGGGCTTAAAATATTGGTAAAATATCCTATGAACTGTATAATTCAGAAATCTTTCCTTATATGTCTCACATCACCAGCACACAGAAGGCAGGTAGGGGTTTCAGATTATAAGCTCTATTGACTGCAGACTGTGTCCTAATGAAGGTTTGGTCAAGAACAATCATGACAACACCAATAATAAAAAGGCAGAGATGTGTATTGGTAGAACATAGGGCAACAATTTAAAGTAAAATCCCATTAGGTTGAAGGGATTTTAACAATTATTTAGATCCATCTAATGAATGAACTACTCTGCCACATCTCATCGCTTACTTAGCTATGTCTTGTGACTTACACAGCTTAGTTCCTCTTCTGAGTTATTTATTTATTTATTCATTCATTCTTCATTCAACACATTCATAAGTATTTCATGGAAATTACTGTGTATCATGAACTGTGCCAGGCACTGGAAGTACATACAAACCAAAGGTCCTTTCTCTCAAGTTCTTTCTTATATTCAACCAAAGTCTCTTTCACTGTTATTTCCAATCTTGGGTACAGATTTTATTCTCAGAACTATTTGGGACATATTTTCTAAGCGATATCAATTCAAATATCTCAAGTCATTTACCATGCCTCTTTGAATGGGAGTAGGCCCTTCCTCCTCTGTTGCTCTATTTCTTTTCCTTTCACTTTCAGAGGAGAGAAAGTGGGGAAATTTTCTCCTATGGAGGTATCTTTGGTTTTGAGGAATAGGGTAGGAAGCATAGGGACAACAATGGAAAGGGAGACGGAACGGGTTGTTTAGTGTGACTCTGGTTTGACTTTAAAAGACCACATAAGGGTCATACTTGGTGTATTTTAATATCATCCAACCAAGGTTCATGGGCTTAGGAAGCCAACAAAGGTTTCAAAAACAACCAATAAGTGTGTATTCAGCTGGAATGATCTTTGTCTTATGACTCCTATGGATGTAATTATAGACACTGGTGACTAGATGGGGTAGAAACGCAACAAAGGGAAGGATATGGTAGGTAGGCTTCCTTATATGACAAGGTTTCCAATTCCATTTCTCTCCAAATAACTACCCTCTGAGCTTATCCTAGTTTGTAGGATATTGTAAAATATGGCTCCTAAAACTAAACTCAACCTTACCATATTTTTGCCATGTATAATGTGTGCCCACCTTGCTGTGTGCATTATACATGGGGTTATTGTACTTATCATTATACCCAGGGTACGTAATCATTATAGCCATGTATAGGGCACATCCTTATTTTTCCCCTCAAAAATATGGGCAAAAAGTGCTCAGTACACACGGCAAAATATGGTATATTTTTAATGTGAATAATGGAAGTAAGGCAGAATAAATGACTTTCTTGTTCTAAATATTGTATTTTAATTCATATAACCAAGGCTTCCTTTGGGTTTTTTTTTTCACTTTATTCCACCAGTGACTCATATAGAATTTTTGGCTATAACTCAATATTTAAAAAAAAAAGATTTTATTTATTTTATTTTTAGACAGAGGGGAAGGAAGGGAGAAAAAGAGGGAGAG
This sequence comes from Mormoops blainvillei, assembly GCA_004026545.1. Lineage (NCBI taxonomy): Eukaryota > Metazoa > Chordata > Mammalia > Chiroptera > Mormoopidae > Mormoops > Mormoops blainvillei. Next base: position 97,092 of record PVJD01000012.1, read on the forward strand.
AAACAGCAATGTGTGGTTGCCTCTCCCATGCCCCCTACAGAGGACCTGGCCTGCAACCCAGGCAAGTGCCCTGACTGGGAATTGAACTGGTAACCCCTTGGCTCACGGGCTGGAGCTCAATCCACTGAACCACACCAGCCAGTGCTATCACTCAATATTTTTTATAATATATGCTACTATACCTAATTTTTATCATCACTTACATGTGCAATTGTTATTCAGACTCATTTTATGAGAATCAGCCATTCCCTCCAAATTTTCTGCCCTCATTATATTTTTTATCAGAATAGTCGCACTTTCTCCATAATTTAGTGTCCATAAATTTCATAAGCATACCATATACAGTTTTATCTACATCTTGCTTAAAAATAGAAAATGAAGCCAAGGACAAAGGCATGTCTTTCTAATAACCACCTACTCTAGAGGGAAAGAATCTTATAATTATTACATCGGCCATTCAATTCTTATTGTCCTTGTATCTGGTAAGATTTTTCATTTTGTCCATAAGGAGATATAAAAGTGGATGTCAACTCTCTGCTTAAATTTACTTTTACTTTTTTTCAAGTTTAATAAAACCATTTTATTATTTGAAGATGACATAAAGTATCCTATTAATTTACCCTCTCTTTTTTTATTGTTTTTTAGTGGTTTTTTTATTGTTTAAGTACAGTTTTGTCATTTTTTTCCCCAACACTTCCCATACCCCTCCCATTACTTTTTTTTAAAGTCACACTTCCTTACCTCATGGTAAAACCCACTCAAACATGGAAATAGGATATATTGTTTTTAGAGAAACCATGATGAGTTCAATGATTACCAATTTTTTCTCATAGTACTCAAAATTGTTATAATAAATAATCACATGCCTTTATTCAAGAATAACCTCAAAATAAGGGCATTGCTGTTGTGCAGTTAATAGCAGAAACAGCTTTCTCTTTTTGTGTTGGAATCACAAACCAGTATCAGAAAACATAGCAATTTTCTACACCCAGGTCATCTCACTCACTGCAGTTCTTCAGAGATCACTATACTTATCAGTTTAATATTTTATTTAGTCAGTCTTCTAGGGTATAAATTTTCCAGAGGAGTTTTCACAGATTTGAAGATTCTCACTCTTTGATAATATCCTTAAAATTTTTCCTGCTTTGACTGGCCAGTACTGAATCTACCTTTGCCATATAGTGGTAAATAACTCTTAAGTATCCAAACATTTAAGAACTCACGAAGTTCTTTGAACACATCAGAATATTCCTTAATGGAGTGTATAAAGTTCAGGGGGAATGAGTCAAAATGAGGAAAGATCAGGGAATCCAGAAGCAGCTTTCAGAGAGCAAATGACAAACTGACTTTGTAATTCCACTCCCTCACCCATCCCTCACCAGCTAAAACAGTGCATCTCAAAATGTGGTCCAATAGGCCAGCAGCAACTGCACCTCCTGAGGCCTTGTTAGACATACAGGTTATCGGATCTCTTCTTAGAGCTACTGAATGAGAATCCCTGGAAGGAGGGTCCAGAAGTTTGTGTTTTGTCAAATTTCTAGGTGATTTTTATGCATGTGAAAGTGTGAGAACTCTTCTGAGCCAGATTCTATGAGAACTGATCTCCAGTGCTGTGTTCTCCGTGAGGCTGTAGGGTTATATGGATAAGACAGAGAGGAAAGAAGGTAGTTTTTGAACACCCAGTGAACAAAATTACTCAGCATCGTTTACATAATGTAGTATGTTAACTGCCTACTTTCCCTTTTCAGGTGTTCGCAATAGCAAATCTAAATGCACTTAAGATACATTAGTGAATTAAATGCAACCTGGATTAAGGTTGAGATTCCCTTGCTCCTTGTCCAGGCCCAATCCATTCTTTTTATTTTCCTCCACAAAGTTTCCAGTTGCCTTTTCTGGGTGATCCAATGAAACTATGCTTTCCTTACTAAACTTCAGGATGAACTGGAAGCCAGGTCCAGGAACATGTCTTTAAAATAATTCTCTCTTTGGTATCTTTTCTGTTAAAAGATCTTGCCAAGAGCTTGTTCTCATTAAAAAATCATACGGTGATTCGCTTTTTATTAAAAGTTCGATTGTGTTAGACCAGGGTGTGCTTTAGGAGACAGAAAAGTATGGTGGAAAGTGCAGTGGTTTTAGGATCAGACAGATCTAGGTGTGATTCATGTTCTCTCACTGCCTGTATAATCTTGGTCAATTTACTTAATGTCTCTGAATCTCAATTTCCTTGTCCATCGAATTTGTTGTGTGATAAGTACTAACACTATTTCAGCTCTCCTAATCAGACTTTCCTTCCCTCATCTCTAGGTCTTTGCATGTGCCATGCTATTCCTTCCACAGAAAGCACTCATTCCCTTTTATTTCATCAACTCCACCTGCCATCTCCAGGTAGTTGACCCTGGATTATATGATCCTATGATATTGTACATAGTCCTGATTAATACGCTTCTTGTCTGTCTCCTCCACTAAAATGTGTCAAGGCAGTATTTCCTTTGCCACTGTATTTCTGCCCTGTAATACTGTGCCTAGCCCATAAAATGAATCAATCAATATTTTTTGAAAGAAAAAAGAGATAGATGTGGTTAAGGAAGAGAGAGAAAGAAAAAAAGAAGTTATTTTATTATTCTACTTGCCTCAAATACTTAATTTATGAAGGTCATTCCTAACCACTATTTGGGAGCATGCCCTTAGGATGCTGCTTCTTACTGTTGAAATCAGCTACAGTTTCCTTCTTGCAATTAGATTCACACCTTTGGGGGAAGGTTGATTGAATTCAATAGCCAACATCATAAATCAAATTGGTCCATCTGGAGACAAACACTCCCCACCCCCAAGAAACAACATTATGTTCTTACAAACTGAGTTAATCAGCTCACTCTAAATATCTGTTTATCACTTCTGTGGAGTAAGCCAATAGCCAAGCAAATTCAGTTAAGAAGTTTATAAACGTTTGTTCTACCCTCAGCACTGCTCCAAGCACTCAACAAATAATAAATGAATAAGTCTTGAGAATCTGAAACGTGCTCTCAAGAACTTCTGTATAGCTAAGAAAATAAAGCTAAATAAAATACAAGTAATCTCAGAGGAATATTATGTGTGCTAAAAAGATGCTTCTGTATTCACACATCAAAGTAGTTTAGGAAAAAGACAATTTGATATTTGATCAACAGATATCAGAAAAAAATCTCAACATCAACCAAAACTTCTAAATAGGATAAAAGACATTAACCTACCAAAAAACACAAACAAACAGTGGAGTCAGCTACAAGGTGGATGTTTACTCACCAAAACCTCTCAGTATGTAAAGGAATAATCATGAAGGCCTTTTCTGTTCTCCTCACTATTTACATGAAAAGTAGAATGCCAAATACATGGCATTCAGCAATCATCGACTCAAGCCATCATCCTCATCCAAAAACATCTCCCACATGCACTGGAGCAGCAGCCAAGGTGTTTTGGTCAGGCACTGGGAAATTGCCTTGGCTGAGTAGGCTTTATGCAATTCCAGCAAGGAAATAATACCGTTTTGTTGCTCCACCACATGTGCTCAGAAGGAAGAAATGATATCAAGGATTCCAAGGCATCCTACCTTATGCTGTACTCAAACTTTCACACAGTACGAGGTAAAGAAGTATAAATGATTTTGGCCACTTTCCCCCCCCCGCCCCCCAGCTAATAAAAAGCAGTATTTGTTAAACTGTTGAAAGAAAACATGGAAGCTTATATAATAGGTTTAGGCAAGTGAAAAGGCTCTTGGATGGGACCATTTCACTCTATAAACACGGTTTGTGTAGAAACCATAACTGATTCTTCTACCTCTAGGGACTGTTAATGGTGTGCAGTGGAGAGAGGCCATAGCGCGCGAAAATAGAAAGCAAAGGAAAAGAGCAGGGAATGTGTCCCGATTATGCCCTGTTGTTCAGTCTTTTAGGCTGTTTCTTGGACTAAGGTGAAATGTTTCAAATACCTTATTTTCTTCTCTCAACAGTGTAAGAAAAGTATATTGTGAGATCTGTAATGAAACAGAAAAAACTTGTGTCTAGTTACAAGCAAGAGTGCTTTGTGGTCCCTCTTTGCCATTAAATTAAATGATACAGGGGAGTATGGTAAAGCAATAAAGAGAGTAAATCTAGAGTTAGTTTTACATCTCGGCTCTGCCAGTGTTTAATCTTAGGTGATTTATATGAGGCCCTCCATGTCTGTTTCCCCATTAGTGTGAAATGGGGACATATAATAATGTCTACTTCGTGTAGTCATTTGAATTAAATGAGAATAAATCTGTTTGGTGAAATGCGTAGTACATGAGAAGCTTTATTATATGTCTTCTGTTTATTAATATATTCATGCCTTTTCTTATTCCTAGTTCTTTCACATTATCTGTAGTTTGAAATGTGAATCCACTCAGGGCTCTGGGGCTTCTAGGCTTCCCTTAGGGAACAAACCGGAGCTCTCAGCATCCCCTCCTAAGTGCAGAGAGACCCCTCTCCAAATAAGCCCACCTTCAGGCCTCCTAAAATCTCATATCGCTTAAATAAGATACATGCACAATGTACATAAAAGTGATAAGTATTCATTTTTATGTCTTTGTTTAATAAACTCAGGATATTTTGCAGTTGACATCCATCTTACCTAATTTAGTTTCATAGTATTTCAAATACTAGCAAACAAGGAAGAAACGTGTGGGTCTTGAGGGGAAGGGAAAGTTAGGGGACTGGAATTTGGGGGTGACTGTGGAGAAAAAAGAAAGTAAGCATTAAAATGTATAAATTCTGGAAGTAAAAATGTGTAAGTATTTAGTACTGGGATGGATTGTAGACATCACGTAGCTCAATTCCCCTATTCACCTCATACCCCAGAAAAATGAGACTCAGCAAAATTAAGTGACCTGCCCAGATTCACACAGTAAGGTCAGAGCCAGAGAAGAAGGCAGCTCCAGCTACTTCTGGTCTGTGTCCTATTACAGTGTCTCTAAGAGCTGAGCAACTGTTTTCTTAAATAGCTCAAGTAAGTATTTACGACAAAACTGTGTTTCATTTTAAGCATATTTAAAGAAGAGAGTCAATATTGTTTCCCTTAACTTTTAATTAACTGAAAAAAGTCACATTATAAATGTAATTGTCTTAGCCTGTTCTTGCTGCTCTAACAGAATACCATAGACTGGGTGGCTGATGAACAGCAGCATTTATGCCTCGCACTTCTGGAGGCTGGGAAGTCCAAGACCAAGGCACTGGCAGACTGGGTGTCTGGCGGAAGCTCTCTTCCCTGTTCACAGTGTCTTTTCACTGCGTTATCACATGACTCTTTGTGGGGTCCCTTTTATAAGTAAATGAGTCTCTTTCATAAGGCCTTTGCTTTCATGACCTAAGAACCTCCCAAAAGCCCCTGCTCCTACTGAGGGAATAAGATTTCAACACACAAATTTTGGGGGGACACAAACATTCAGAGCATGGCAGTTAGTGACCAGGAAATTTAAAAACAGGCATTCTTTTCTCTCTTTAAAATTTGAATAAAATGTGTTAAAGAGCTTGTTTTTCTTATGCATTATCTTCCCTTTCCTCCTTTATGCATTTGCTTCTACTGTTTTTTCTACCTGTCATGCCCCTTCCTTTTACTCCATGTGTCTGAAACCTCTTTTCTTTACAGATCAGTTCAGGTATCTTCAAATCAACCACTGATCCTCCCAAGTTTCTGAGACTCCTCTCTCTTAAACTCCCACTTCTCTTTATTGGTGTTTCTCTCAAGATATTTTTTCATTGTAATAGTAATTAAATATTTTTGCATCCCTTATATGAGCAGTACAGTCTCTCATACATAGTAGATGTTCAATATTTTTTTGAAAGTAACTAAGTCCATACTTTAGTTTAAAATACCCTGGCCAAACTGGAAATGGCCACTGCTAATAACACAGATCCTTTCATCTTCAATGGAAATCCCAGGTTTGTGAACCTAAAATACTCTCTTTAGAGAGATAGCCCAACAAATATGCTATGCAAATGAAATAATAATTTTTAAAATTTAACATACTTTCTTATTCTTTGATTAAAACTCAACAATTGTCATTTTTTATTAATAAAGCCAATATTATAGCCTCGATAACAATGTTACTTATTGGTCATGATTATGGTAATGTAATTATACATCTTAACTTTAATATAGTATTTCTAGAAACTCAATAAGCTTATATTAATTTGGTTTAGGATTATGAACCCTCTTCTTGCTTTGCCAAGGGTGAGAACAGAAGGTAGGAGTAAAATGCACCCAAGAAAACCAGAGAATACAAAGCCCCAGTGAAAAATCTTAATTCTATCACACAGTTTGCCTTGTGGGTTTGCAGGGGAAAGACTACATATATGTATTTATTTTATATGTACACCTTTCACATTAATATGTAAAGAATAAGTGTTGACTCCCTTTTATGAAAGACCATTGCACAGAAAAATGTATTTACTTAGCGTCAAACAGTTAGTGAATTCCAACCTTGAAATTAAAATCTTCATCATTTTACAGCCTTTGCATTTTTCTACTACTCTGTTTTGACTTAAGAAAAATTTACTATTGTACATTTCTACATTTCAGTACCTCCCCTCAAAAATCTTAAGTAGCAGTAGCAGCGACAGCACTAGTTGTAATAACTTGAGTCACCTTAAAATTCCTTTAAAACCCTCATTAGATTTTGTAACAGTGAATTGACTTTTTAAAGAGCCTCAGTGTTTTCCTTGAGATTAATTTAATTTTTTTTCTTTTCAAATATACTGAACATGCTATATTGCTTTAGAGAAATTAAAGAATGCTGAGGACTTAGCTTCTGACCACAGTAGATATAAGGGGGCTTCAGAACAAAATAAATGTCTTTCACATAACCTGTGCTTAATACATTCTGTTTTTATAATTGAAGCCACTCAGAAGGCTCATTTCTATCATCTGCTGGAAATGTTTTCAAAAATCACTGGTTCCCTCCTCACTTAAAATTTTCTGTTTCAAAAACAGCTTTCCTGAAAGTGAAGAAATTAAAGCACTGGGAAGACTTCCACGATCACAGCTGCTAATAGTAACTGCTCCTTTTATTAAACTTATCCCACATTTTACAGTCTATATGACTGTTTTTGCATGCATATTGGAATAAGTATTTTTCTGTATATCTCCTAATAAGATTTTATTTTTGAGGATAGGTTTACACATTAAACTAATTCACAGTAAGGTATGAATAATCTATGAAGTATACATTCTCCTTGACTTATGGAAAGAGGATTGCGATAGCTTTCTGTTACTGATGCTTTGCTCAAGGAGTAATCCTTAGACCACATGAATCATGAGTCCCTGGGATGCTTGTTAAAAATGTAGTCACAGGCTTCTGAATCAGAATCTCAGAGGGGAGGGGACCTGGCCTCTGAAGTCTGATAACACACCAGCGTTTGAAACTCAGTGCGTTAGGGGATAAAGGTAGGGCACAAGAAGTTACAAGCCAGACACAAAAGATGGTTTACGGTTAGGGAAGGCTAGGTAAAAGCGACTCACCAAACTCCTCATCTCTAAATTTTGCCTGACTGCTTCTGAATTCCCTGCTCTGCACTTCATAGCATAAGTTATTTCTCACCAAAGATTATTAACTTTCCTTATGTGATGAGATTTCACTGGATATGCGAAATCGTTCCGCCAGAAAGATCACCAGTAGGTTCTGAAGAAGCCAGGACCAGACAGCCTGCTGGCTGAATGGCCGTGAGGACAGTTATAAGTGGGTTCCCCATGGACTCAAGGAAGTGCTGTAGGTTGGGTGGTCTCTGTGAATAGTAGTTCAAGGAATAGAACAGAAAACACTGAATGTAACTTAATATAGCACACAGTCTCAACTCTGACAAGGCCCAGGTCTGATTCGTGTGAAGATCGCATTACCTCTCTGTCCACAGAGGGACACCCCTCCCTAACCGCCGCCATTGGCAACGTCTGTGGGAAAACTTACTAGCAGCTGTGCTACCTTACCTAGTCAGAGGAAAGAAAGAGGTCATCAGATTCCAGGGCTACCAGTGTTAAACCTTTATAAGGAAGCACAAAGAGGCATGAGGTTGAGGAGAAGCCTAGAGGGCTTTAAGCAAAAGATACGCGAAAATAGTTCTAATGCCTTTGAGAACATAATCCAGAATTTATTTTCTGAAATAAAAACCTGGAAGGAAAAAATAAACACACATTAAACTATTAATGGCCAAATGTCAGTGATTTGACTGTATTATCCTTATACTAATATTATGGAGCCAACAGAAACTCAGAAAAACTAATTGCAAACAAAATTGAGACTGATAGGCATTTGATTAACTTCCATCATATTTATTTGGTGTACTATACTGGACTACATTAGTAAAAATAAAAATTAAAATAATAAATTTTGTAACCAAACAACAGCAACAACAAAAACATTGAATGTTAAGTGGACCCATGAAAAAATCCTGACACACCAAAACTTCCGCCTATAAAATCTTTAAAATCAAATTAGTAGTCAACCTGGCCTAGATTTTGATAAACCTCATGTATATAATATTAGCTAAAGCTAACACATGCCACATTTTGAATTGATGATTTTATTTTCAACTTTCCCTGTGAAAAACCTGAAAGTAAAACCTCAAGTTCTACACTCTTCTTGGGTCCCAAAGTTACTAGGATTTTCTAGAAGTCATTTTATTTTGTGAGGCTGTGGAGGTAATAATGTGACTCCAGGCTGCTCCCTCTACAGCCTTGAGACTGACTCTGTTTCACTGTCATCTTATGTTTGTTTACCCCTATCTTATAGCTTAAGCTTCTCAGGTCAAGGACCCTGTCTTTAAAGCAATATACCCTCTGTAAATAATTATATTTGGTCTTCAAAAGACACTTTAATTGGATTTTCCCATAAAAGAAAGTTCTTTAAAGGGTGCTTTATAGTTAAAATACAACAGAACACTTCTTGGACCTTTTACGATGAGGCTTATCAATACATTTAAGAGCTGGAAAACTCAAGGCACGGAAAAGCTCTAGTCAAATCAGTAGGAAGGTTCAAGTGCTTCCCAGAGTCTGGATTATGGTCTCAGCATGGCTGACAAAACCCTCCAAAATGGATAAGTGGTAAATCTGTTAATTATCATTATTTTGTGAGAATTTGAGAGCAAACAGTCACTATATTTGCCTCAGTAAAATGACAATTATTTGGGGTATGAATGATACAACTAGACCTTTGCTTACTAGCAGAGACATCACCACAGTACATACTTAATGAATTTTATTTTCTATTTCTCTAGTATGCATTATGTTGCAATCTCAAACTCAGTGGGGCATCAGAAATGCTAGAAACACTTAAAAAAATTAAAACAGCCTTGTTTACCCATTGATGTGGCCTGGGAATCTGTATATGTGCAAAGATCCAGAGGCAGGTCTAATTTCTGATGCTCTGCTGGGTTGGAGACCCTTTTGTATGCCCTGAAATCTGAGTGGGTCCCCAGGAGGTACTGCCCTATACCTCTGTGAAGTGCCTGGTGTCCAACAAGAGGGCCTGAAGTCCCAGACTCAGAATTCAGGTGCACCCTCAATTCATCAGCACATAGTCACTTTACAGGAGAAGTTCAAAAACAGCCCCAAAACCTAGCGACACGAGTAACTAAAATTCGAATAGCCTTTGAAATAATTTAAAAATTGATGAAAGCATATTTGGCCTTGATTCAACCTTGACTGTCTAATAAAGTCACCTATGAAGCTGCACAAAATACCCATGGTTGGTGTCTATTAAACCAAGGAATTTTGGTTTAATTGGTTTGGGTGAGGCATTGCCATCAGTATGTTTTAAAAGCTCCCCAGATAATTTTAATGTGTAGCCAAGTTGGCAATCCATGGGAAAGGATGAAACAGTAATTCTACAAGGAGCTTGAAGTACTTCTATAACCAGGTATGTTGCCCAGATTTTTGATACCTCAGCCTCATAACATTTTGAGATGAGTAGGAAAATTCTCATTAAGTAGATTAAGAAATGGAAAATATGCTTGAAGATCCCTACTCAAAGTGTGGTCCATGTATCAGTAGCATTGCCTGGAAGTTTGTTAGAAATGCAGAATACTAGGACCCGAGCCAGGTTTTCTAAATCACAATCCAATAATTTGTCTATGACATATTAAAGTTTGAAGGACACACTGCTCTAGAGAGAATCCATAGTTATTAGGCTCTCATGGGAGTGAATGAGCCCTCCATGACCATGTCTGCCTTGTATATGATACTGCTTGGTATTAGTTCCAATGGAAAGACCTTCTCAAGTGAACAAAAATGAGTGAAGAATGTCTGTATCACCTGTCTTGTCACCTTGACTTTTTTAGTCAAACAACTATATATTATTTAATAAACAAGAAGTATTTTAGAGAATCTAAAACAAGAATGGAATAATCTATAGGAGATCAGTTTTGGCCAGATGTTCTGAACTAATGGCTTCTGTGTTACCTACTTTGACTTCGGTTATGTGTTAGATACTTCAGCCTTTGATTGAACCCTCAGTTCCTGACCTTGACCTTGTCTGACCCTAAATTTCAGCAGAGAAAAAGATAAAAGGATCTTAAATTCTACATACATATGAAGTGCTTGTGTTAAGTAGAATTAATTCATTTATTGTTCACTAACATTGCATTGGATGTTATGATCCAATGATGAATAGGACAACATTCCTGATTGTAAGTAATTAATAAATTAATGGGAGAGGCAGACAATAATAGATCATTACAATATGTGTGACAAATGAGAATACCATATGTTGGTGCAACCATGGTAAAGCCCATACTTTGTACACTGCTTGTGGAAGTGTACAAATTGCTGCAATCTTTCTGCAAGCAATTTGGTAACATGTATTAAAAGTCTTCAAATGTTCTTGAATTTATACATGACACATTGAGGAGCCATTGTCTGAGGTTTAGTAGGGAGGACAGGATCAGATTTATATTTTGAAAAGTTTACTTTGGCTTAACATGGGGAATGGATTGGAGGGGTGCAAGACTGGAAGCAGTAAGATTAATTAACAGGCTGTTGTAGCATCCCAAGATTTTTTTTAATCTAAGAAAAGATGAGAACTTGGAATAGGGTCATGATTATGTCTGGCTTCTATGAGCCTAATGTATTTCTAGTTTTATTTCAGAAGTGCCTTTTCAAGAAAACAATAGAGAGAGACTATTACAAGGAAAGATTTACAAAGATGTTCACTGTTGAGATGTTTGTAATAGTGAAAAGTAAAAAGACACTTAAATATTCAATACCTAAGTTATCCTTAACTAAGTCATAAGTCAATATGATGGAATTTATAGTTATTAAAATAGTGATCCAAAATTACCATTTACTGAAATTCTCATCTCTGCCTAACTCTCTTGACCTATGCCCATGATGCTTCAGTTGAACTGATATGCTTGTTAGTCTCTCTATGTAGCAAGTTCTCTCACAATCCCATTCTACTATATATGCTAGGTTTGATTTTTGGTTTTTGGATTTTTTACAAAAAAAATTTTTTTTCCTTTATAGCTCACAAAAAAGTCATAGCTGCTGTCCTCCTCTCCTCAGTCTCAAGAAAGATCAGGTTCCTGGAGTCGTCTGTTAAATCATTAGTTAATTAACTATTTCATTGTCCCCTGTCACTTTATAAGCAAGAGCTGTACTTACTTTTCCTCAGGCTAGTGAGTGATCTGCCACAGAACTAAGGAACTGTATTTGTCCTGTAGCCTTCTCTAGTTCTCATTCAGAGTCTCTTCCTCATGGTGGTTAATTACTTTGCTGGAATAAAAGGCTTCTTAGAGGGGAGATCCTTTTTCTTCTGAATATTTGAAAACCCCCAAATAATTTGGAATATGTTTTAAATATGTTATTCTGATTTCTTGGGAGACTGAATAAGAATGTTAGGAATCATAAATAAATATGTGATAAAATGGAGGAACAACTTGCTGTGCAAACAGCTTCATGCCAAATAAAAATTTAATTATTACACAGTAGAGAGGAAATCTTAGAGGAACAAAAATTTCACAAGGGTGTGGGTGGAGGGATTTGGCTTTTTAGGGAAATATGCAATCTAAACAAAGGTCTGAAGGTGATCTATTCCCTAGCATGTTTGCAGGAAAATGAGTACATGGGTTGATGCCACACCCATGGTGGGGAAACTATGTGAAACTAGAAAGAGCCAAATTTTGGTATTCAAATGTTTATATTTAAGTATTTAAACTTTATTTTTCATATTACAGAAATTCATTGAAGTTTTTGTATATAGGAAATGACATGATTATATCTATGTATTATAAAGATAACTAAAAATATGGGAGAAGAATAGCAGAGAGGAGCAACTGGTGGACAATTATTTCTAATTTGGTTTCTCCTGCTTAAACCTTCACCTGAACTCTAGACCCTTAAACTGATTGGCTTACAGGGTTGTCTTACCTGCTTATACCAAACTAGTTATGTCCGAAAGAGTTCATCAAAGTTATTTGTTTATCCCATGGACTAAATTATGTATAAATGGCTAAACATGTACATGTAATTTAAAAATTTTTAAGATGTTGGTTTCCAAAATAACTAGAATTTCAGAGATCCAGAGTACTCTACTAAGGCTCTTGTGCCCTGTAATAGAGCAGATGAAGATGAGAGGTATCACTTTCCAGCAGGCTGCAAGGTTTGAGGGTAAGAATAAAAATACACAAGGCCGTGTCTTGAGCTGAACATCAAATTCAATCCACACAGATTATCTGAGCCAACCTTGTGAAAGGCTAATCAAATAATCTATAAAAAAAGAGGAAACATATGAAGGCAAGAGAATCTGTAGCTGAGGTGAGAAGGATGCTCTGCAGCACAGAGAATTGCTCTAAGGATGACACAGCAACTCTCCATTGGAGGATTTTCGGGCATTGGGCTTGGGTAGCCAGGGTGTCCAAGCTGATGTCCTTGCTTGGCTATATTTTGGTCATAAAAAGCCTACTCATCTACAATACTACAGCCTTCTGTTGTGTTTCACTGTAAATATGTTGGAAATCATATGATATCTTAAAATATATAGGACCACCTCCTGGAACACTTCTGTATTATCAGTGCTGGAATTTTAAAATTTCCTATTGATGTATGGTTTCCCTCTTCTTTTTGTTTTTGGCTTGCTCTGTTCTGTTTGAGTCAGTTTTCTACTTGAACATAGTGTTTTATTCTTCCATCCCCACTTATTTCCTGATTCATTCAGTTTCCTTTCATTCTCTCTTTTTGTTTCCTATCTTATTAGTGGTATCACAATACATAAGCCTTTAAGTTTGAATTCGTCTTCCACTGATACTGATTTCTGATTTGTGGTCTACATAACTAAGAGTTTTCTAGACCAAACCCAATATGGATATAAAGTAGTGCACCAGCACGCACGCAGAGATTAAATCCATGTCCTGATCTTTACTTGTTGGCTAATACCAGGTATCTCTAAGCCTTTCCCAAATTCTCTCTCGAGCAAGCCTCTTTTGTTATCAGGAGCTACGTCTATCAAATTACAAACCACTGACCACTCAGACTTTCAACAGTGAATTATCCAGAAGATACCAACTATCATACTTCACCTGCTCTATGTGCCAAAGTATTGCATTAAACACTAAAGACATTAGGTGACTAAGACTTCTGTCTTTTAGACTCTATCTTATAATATCTCACAATATAAAGAGGGATGCAAACAAGTACATATCTAATTGCAATATACTATAATAGATACAATATATAAATATATTGCATTAATTTTTTAAAGCTGCATGATGAATTGAGTTTTCAGTCTTGCGAACCAGCAGTCATATCCTCCTAGAGCAGCCGCACTTGGATCCAGTGTGAAACAAAGCAGTGCCTCAGTATATATAGATATACATATCTATCATCTATCTATCATCTATCTATCTATCTATCTATCTATCTATCTATCTATCTATCTACCTATCTACCTATATATCAATATCTATTCTTACATACCAGTGGGTGACCTAATTCCTATTCAACCTGAACATTTTCATGTGGTGAGTAAATTCAGCTCTGTTACACTGGCAGTGGCTGTAAATTATGCATCCATATCTTTGTTTGATCTTCAGGTTTTCACCACTTATTGAACTCACATATGTATGAGTGTGAAAAGGAAAGAATTATTTTACCAGGAGAGAAAAATGCTGAAGTCAGGAAACTTCAGGAACTCAGTATCAAATGGCTGGTTGTAAGGACACCAAACTGATCACATGAGGTTAGGGCTACTGTGCTTCCATTGGCACTGGGGTAGGAAGAAATCGGTTCTTCTTTCCCTCCTTTCTGTTATGGCAATAATGTTGAAGGTTTTCATGTGCACTTGGAGCAGCTATGGGTGTTCCAAAATCCTCTTCATATTTAGTGAAAAAATAAAGCATAAATTACAACAATATTTGGAAGTTTGAGAATTCTTGTATTTCCCTAGAGCATTTTTCTCATTTAAGGTGCATGAGTCTTCTCCAAGTTCCACATGGCTTTTATTTCCTAGGTTTGTAAGAAGGACAAAAACCTACATGCTGAAGTTTTCTTAGAGGAGAAATATTTCAATGCATTGTTCTAAAGAGCTCGATACTGATTCTAAGAGAAATAAAACATGCCTTATTTTTACTTTCTTAACAAATTACTTGCAGAAAAAGTAAAACAGATAAAACACAAACACATCCAAAATAAAGAAAACTCCATATTTTTCTGAAATATTATATTTTGACAGACAGCATTGGTTTGTGGATAAAACCTGAGTTTAGAAGTCAGTTATACTGGCAGCCCCAATTTCTCTTACCTTGTTCCAATTTTCCTTTTATCACTAGCACTTACCACCTTCTCACGTACCACATAATTTATACTTTAATTATTTTGATTTATTGTCTCTATCCTCCAACTTTAATATATAAGTTGCAAATGGGTAGGATTCTTTCTCTTGTGTTCTGATAACTTAGCATTAACACAAGTGCCTGACAGATGTTTGTAGGGACTCAATAAAGTTTGCAGATAAGAAAGATTGAAGATGTACCTGGATTAGAATTCTCACTTTACCATTTCCCAACAGGATAATTTAGGAAAGTTACTTAATCTTTCTGAGTTCTTTTTTTTTTATGTGTGTGTGGTAAAAATATATATAACAAAAATTTTGTCACTTTTAAGTATACAGTTCTGTGATATTAAATGTATTCATGCTGTTTGACTATCACCACCATCTATCGCCAGAACATTTTTATCTTCCTCAACTGAAAATCTATGCTTATTAAACAATAAATGCTCATTTCCTTCTCATTTCAGCCACAGGCAAACATCCTCCTACTTTTTGTCTCTATGATTTTAACTACTCTAGGTACCTCATATAAGTGGAAATATGCAATAATTACCTTCTTTGTGACTGGCTTATTTCACTTAGCATAACGTCCTCAAGATTTATCCATGTTGTAGCATATGTCAGAATTTCTTTTTTTAAGGCTGAATAGTACTCCATTGTATGTATATATTACATTTTGTTTATCCATTCATCTGTTGATAAATATTGTACATGGGCTGCATCTACCTTTTGGTAAATGTGAATAATGCTAGTATGAATATGAGTGTGCAAATATCTGTTTAAGTCTTTGTTTTCAGTTCCTTTGGGTACACATCCTGAGGAAAAATTGTTGAATCATATGGTCATTCTATTTTTAATTTTTTGAGGAACAACTATAGTGTTTTCACAGTGGCTGCACCATTTTATATTCCCACAGCAATACACGAGTGTTCCGATTTCTCTGACATCAAAGCATATATGGAATACAAAGAGGAATAAGATTCAATATACACTTTTAAGAGCTATGATCCAGAGTAGTTAATTTGCTAATCATCATTTTCATAGTTGCAAAATACTATGAGAAGTTCAGATCAATATGGGAGAATAAACACATATCTTTACTTCTTCTCATAACCATGGTACCATGAAAAAATAAATATTAGTATTTGTAACTGTTTCTATACCTATATCTATGTATGAATACCGTAAGAGAGAGAATATAATAATCTTTATATTAACAATTTCAAACTAAGAAAAGTGAATCAGATCAATATGGAGGCTGGAACATATATGCTCAGCTGCTCTTCAGTCTAAAATATAATGAAATAAAATATACTTATATTTAAAAAATCAATCTGTGTTTATTTTCATTATTTTAATATATATTTATTTTAAAATAAATATTATTTATAAATTTATATATTTAATATATTTATAAATATAAATATATATTTTATATATTATTTTATATAAAAAATAAAAAATAGATTTTGAAAATAAGAAAGCAGTCCATAGGTAGCCTGCAGAATTCGAAGTATTCTAACCTTTTACCCAAGATCACTAAAGAATTTATGATAAACACAATTAGAAACCATACTTAGGTATGCAGGAATACTTAAATACAAAAGTTTCAGAAAATAAAAAAACTACTGATAATATGAGAAAAATCAAAACAAAGAATCTATGCAAGCAAATAACCAAATAACTATAAAAATAACAAAAAAGAGACAATGCAATAAAAACATTTAAAATTCTCCTCATCTCTTTGAGAAATCTGTGTCTATAAAAAAAGAAAATACATGTCGTAGAAATGATAGCTAAGGTAGTTGAAGTGTTAAAAAGAAACAAACAACAGAAAAAACTCCGGAGATAAATGGAACAGTGAAAAGGCACAGCTAGAGAGTCAATCCATGGGCTGAAGATGGGGCCCAGGGAATCGCTCAGATCACAGCACAAAAGAACGAAGAAATGGAAAGAGTGAGAGAAAAGTTAATAGACAAGGAAAACAAATTCCAGCATCTATTTAATAAGATTTCCAGAAGGAGCAAAGAGACTAGAGTGGGAGAAATGACAAAGAAATCACATAAATTACAGAAGAAAATTTTCACTCTAAAGGCACAACTGAAAAAGCATATGTAGTACCAAGCAAGATGAATCAAAATAGACATATACCTAGGCCACCATGCTGATGTTTCAGAATTTTTCCAAACATGGGGAAAAAAAAACCTAGAAGATTTTAGAGTGGAAATAATAAGTTATCTACAAAAAAATCTGATGAATCAGATGATAATAAAGCTATATCTTTAATATATTCACAAAAAAACTGATTTTAAACCTAAAATACTATACTTAACCAAACTAATATTCAAATTGGAGGTCAAAATAATGACATTTTCACATGTGCAATGCATCAGAAAGTTTACCACCCACAGTGATTGTCTTAAAAAAAATACTCTGAAGTTTAACACAGGAAAAAGATGTGGGAAGAAGTAGGCTACTAGAAAAATTGGTGAGCAGAGAAACCAATAATCTTAGTGAAGTTTAAATTTTGTTGAAGTTAATGTAGAATAATAAATAGGAATCAAATTTCTGGAATTAAAATCTCTGAGGATTTTCATATAGGAAATTGGTAGATGGACAGGAGTGTGAACTTTGCAGAAACAGTTAAGTAATGTTTTAGGGTTCTTATTTTTCACAGAGAATATATACATTCAGCTAAATGAATACATATATTAATACATTGTATATATATATATGGGCATATAATTATAATAAGTAATAAATTTATATATTAGATCCATACAAAAGCTAATAGAAATAAGTTTAACATAAGTTAACATTTTATGGCTAAAAAATATATACAAATTAGTTGTGTAAATTGCCAAATCCACTGGAGAAAAAAAAATCAGGTGATAAGAACATGTGATACATTTAACAAAAGAGAGGGAAAGTGAAAATTTGGTAATATGACAAATAAATTTAAACATATTAATCACACACATAAAAAATGTTAAAGGGTTAAAGTCATTCATTAAAACACTGAGATGATCTGATAAAGTTTCAAATTCAGGCTATATGCCATTTACCATGGGACAGAAAAAAAGAATATAAAAGGTGAACACAAGCAACAGATAAGCAGTGTGGTGAAGTTAATATAAGACAAAGCAACTTTAGAATTAAAAGTATGTAAATGTCATAGTAATATTTCATGTTTTTGAAAGGAATACTATAATAAAATATATAATAAAAAAGCATAGCTTGGACTATATATTTTTAAAGTATATTTTAATAATTATGCAATTACAGCTGTCCCATTTTTTTCTCTTCTTTATTCTCCTCTACCCTGTACCACCCTTCCCACAGCATCCCCCCCGTCCCTTAGTTCGTGTACATGGGTCATCATACAAGTTCTTTGGCTTCTCCATTTCCTATACTATTCTTAATCACCCCCTGTCTATTTTGTACCTACCAATTATGCTTCTTATTCCCTATACCTTTTCCCCCACTCTCCTTCCACCCCCTCCCTGCTGATAACCCTCCATGTGATCTCCATTTCTGTGATTCTGTTCCTGTTCTAGCTGTTTGCTTAGTTTGTTTTTGTTTCTAGTTTCACTTGTTGATAGTTGTGAGTTTGTTGTCATTTTACTGTTCATAGTTTTGATCTTCTTCTTTTTCTTAGGTAAGTCCTTTTAACATCTTATATAATAAGGGCTTGGTGATGATGAACTCCTTTATCTTTACCTTATCTGGGAAACACTTTATCTGCCCTTTCATTTCAAATGATAGCTTTGCTGGCTAGAGTAATCTTGGATATAGGTCCTTGTCTTTCATGACTTTGAATACTTCTTTCCAGCCCCTTCTTGCCTGTAAGGTTTCTTTTGAGACATCAGCTGATAGTTTTATGAGAACTCCTTTGTAGGTAACTGTCTCCTTTTCCCTTGCTGCTTTTAAGATTCTCTCCTTATCTTTAATCTTAGGTAATGAAATTATAATGTGCCTTGGTGTGTGCTTCCTTGGGTCCAACTTCTTTGGGACTCTCTGAGCTTCCTGGACTTCCTGGAAGTCTACTTCCTTTGCCAGGTTGGGGAAGTTCTCATGCATTATTTTTTCAAATAAGTTTTCAATGTCTTACTCTTCCTCCTCTCCGTCTGGCACCCCTATGATTCGGATGTTGCAATGTCTAAAGTTGCCACAGAGTTTCCTAAGCCTCTCCTCATTTTTTTTGACTTCTTGTTTCTTAACTCTGTTCTGGTTGAATGTTTCTTTCTTCTTTCTGTTCCAAACCGGTGATTTGAGTCCCTGTTTCCTTCCCTTCATTGAAGTTCCCTGTATGTTTTTCTTTATTTCACTTTGCATAGCCTTCACTTTTTCCTCCATTTTGTGACCATACTCAACCATTTCTGTGAGCATCCTGATTACCAGTGTTTTGAACTCTGCATCTGATAGGTTGCTATCTCTTCTTTGCTTAGCAGTATTTTTGGAGATTTGATCTGTTCTTTCATTTGGGTCTTTTTTTTTTTTTTTGGTCTCGGCATGCCTATTACATTGTGAGGGGCAGAGCCTTAGGTATTTGCCAGGGCAGGGTAACCCACTTGCTGCTTTGTGGTGCTGTCCCCAAGAGGGAATGATGCCTTTTAGTCTACTCTCAGAAGCTTTCAGTCACTTCCCCAACTACCCACAAGCAAATTGGGCCCTTTTGGTGCTGGTTCCCGGGTGGGTGGGTTTGTGTACATTCTAGGACCCTGAGGGCTCCTCCAATAAACTCTCCTGTGAGGCTGGGAGTTTCTCCTGCTGCCACAACCCCCACAGGATTTTGCAGCCAGAAGTGTTGAGGCTTTCCTTTCCCATGCTGGAACCCTGGGTTGCATGGTCTATCTCGCTCCCCTGTTGTTTCTCCTGGTTTATCTGCATGCAAATGAGGGACCACCAGGTGCCGTCTCACCCACCCAGTCTTCCAGCTGCCACCTTGCTGCATCCCCTCTGCCCTGGCTTCCCATCTCCATCTCCACCCCTTCTACCAGTCTGGATGAATGTTTTTTTTAAATCCTTGGTCATTGGACTTCCATACAGTTTGATATCCTGGCAGTTCTGGTTGTTTTTTGTTTTTATATTTGTTGTTGTCCTTATTTGGTTGTGTGAGGAGGCGAAGTATATCTACCTATGCCTCTATCTTGGCTGGAAGTCCTGGATTATATATTTTTAAACTGGTAGAAATATTTTTAAAAACATTAAGAAATCTAGTATTACAATTTAAGACTATAGTATGTTTATAAGAAATCAACAGTAGATAAAATATAAACATATAGAGGCTTTGAATATTGCAATTAACTATTCTTATTTGAGAATAAAGAAGTTTTTTACTTAAGTCAGAAGATTTATATCTTTAAACAAAAGAAATTCAAGAATTCACAATTTATAAGACTCCTAAAAACAGAAGAGATAGCAATTAATTCTACCTGAAAGGGGAAGAGATATAGAATATTCGACACAGACCAGAGTATTCAGACAGACGGAGCTTATTCTTCAATTTCTGTACAGCCCAGGTCTCTGAGCACACTGTGTCCACCAGGTCTGCCACTATGGATCTTTAATTACCTTCAGGTACGTGTTAGATGTTGGAAAACTAAGTTCTCAACATTAAAATTGAAATAGTGGAAGAAAGATGAAGAAAGCAAACACCCACATTTAACTTTTCTAGCACAGCTTTCAGCAGTGCCCTGTAATACACAATGAGCAATTGTATTTTGACTCATTTAAATGCTAAGTATAGATGCAGATATTGGTATAAGTATAGATATAGGTGTGTATACACACATGTACATGTGCATACATGTATATGTCACATGTTCACACATTGCAGATGAGGTCACATGTGTGCATATATGTATCTACATGTATACATGTAGATATAGATTTTTTAAATATATAAAGATACAGGAAAGAATTATAAATACTCAGTTAAGGTTGTAGAATGTGCAACTGAATAAATAATGAGCAATTATTGAATTCAATTGATAGACCTTAATTACCTATAAATACATAGCATTATGTTTTGCACTATAGCATGATATGTTATCACATAAGTGCTGTGTTTGTTATTATGCCTGAAATATGCTAAAAAGCTTTAAAAGACAATGTAGTAGGTAAGACTACTCTAGAATACAAGAACAAAATTAGAACTATTACAGTACTGAGGAGGATGTAATCCATGTATCAAGCTCATCATAACAGGATCCCTTATTAATTTATTGGCTTATAAGTTAACATCAATGACTGTATAATTGTCCTCAAAGATTCATCAAAGATGCTGCATTGTAATCCTTCAGATAAAGTGAGAGAAAATACAAATTCCTGTGTAAATCATTGCTGTTACACACAAAATAAAAGAAAAAAACTTCTTACAAGTAGTTAGAATGTGGTTACATTGATATTGTTTAGACCCCTGCTGGCTGGCATGGCATGTCTCACTCTTCAAGGTTGCAAACTAAACCTTTTTATTCTCTAAGTGTTTCTTGGCTTAAAAAAAATTGTCTGTCTTGGCATTTCTATTTATCCCTACCTTTCCAAATAAAATAATAGTAAATAACTGTTACACCTTACTTCAGTATATTTTATGGACATGAGAGATCAGAGAGATAACAATCCAAAGAGCAATGTTATGGACTTAATAGTGTTTCCAAAATTCGTATGTTGAAGCCCTTATCCCCAATATGGTGGCATTTGGAGATGGGCATTCAGGGGGTATTAGGTTGATGAGGTCATGAGGGTGGGGTTCTGATGATGGGGTTAGTGCCCTCATGAGAAGAGACACCAGAGTCATTTTGCTCCTACTGCCACTCCCTCCTCCAAGGAAAGGTCATGACAGCACACAGTAAGATGTCACCAAGACATAGAGAGTGATCTCATCAGAACCTGACCATCCTGACACTCTCATCTCAGAGTTCCAGCCTCCAGAACTGTAAGAAATGCACCCTGTCTATGGTATTTTGTCATGGCATCTTGAACTAAGACACGTAGAATTATAATCCAGTCAAGAATTAGAAAATTGTTCTGAGTTAGCTGGTTTTATTTCTATAAAGACAAACTTATGTAGATGTATGCTTATATACTAAATATATTTTATAATTCATCACATACCAATAATAGCCCCCAAAAACATAGTGTCAAATAACACAAATAGAGATTTTAAATGCTAAGCTGTCTGGTAATGTCCTGAATTGCTCTAAGTAGAATAGCATAGATTCTGTGTCACATACTAGATTCTCATAAAGTCTGCTCTTGGTCAAATTTCTAGTAGCTCCTTTCACCCAGGTTTTGATATGAGATCCCAGAAACAGCTCACTGTTTAACCTATGTAAACTCACACAGTAAGCACACAGTTCTAAGCATCAATAGTTGTTGCCGACAGTTTTTCTTTTCCTAGGTTTTGCACATACAGAATAGAGATAAAATGTGTCCCAAGGGGCAGCAAGCCCATTAATTTTGCTTCTGTGGCCAAACAAATAGAATGGAATCTTCCTAACAGAGTCTCTTCCATACCACTCAATCCCCCGTCATCCAGCAGTCCTGTGCCTATGGAAATGAACTTTAAATTCTAGATGCTTATGACTGAAACACATGCCCTTTTCACTTGAGTCTTTTGTGTTGTATTTCTTATTTTCTTTTCTATTTTTTCTCACTTTTCCAAAATTTTTTACTCAATCATCTTCTTACATATTTCTCCCTTCTGTTACCCATGACCTGTTCATTTTTTATTTTTCCACCCATTTTTAACTAACCCACATTTTTTTTTGGCTTAAAATGTTTTTTTTTCTTTATCCTCATCTACTAACTTCAAAACAGCCTGCACTGTTGGTTAGGAAAAAATGTAAGTTGTTACATCCCATTACTGCAAATGACCAACTTCTCTCCCCCATCTGCACAGATTCCCGCTTCCACTCATGCTGACATGACTCCCAAAGCTCTCATTGTCTTCTTGGACTTGACTAACCAAGAGGACTTGCCCTATCCAGCTAGAACAAGATTAAGCACCAGAGGTAGATAGAATGAATAACTAGATGAGGTTGAAAGAGGAAATAAAGCAAGAAGGAAGAACAAGATGTCCCTTATCACGGAAAGAGTAGCTACTTCTTGGATATCAGAGAAACCTTGACAGATGGTACTTGTCCATTCCCACTGCCACCCTGCTAAAGCCCACATTCCTTGTATACCAAAATTAATGATGTTTGACTGAGAATATTCTTGAAAATAGGAATGGTATTTGGTTAAAAGAAGTTTTATGAACATGGATACTTTACCATAAACTGTATAGTTGCAATAATATTGAGGACAGAATAGCACTGAATCCCATAGCCTCTTTATCTGTGATCTACTATAAAAGGAAAAAATTTAAACTTTTAAAAATCTTATTCTCTCCCACACTCAAAACTTCATGTTTTAACATCCAGAATCTCTTGGAAGACTATATAAAACTTTGGTTACTTGTCATTAAGAGTAAAGAGTCCCAAATTCTGAGATATGACTTGGCCATTTGTCTGACTAACTAAATGTCTTAGACTAATAATTACATTTCACATTGGCTAAATCTTTCTGACTATAAAACAATGGTTATATAACATAACAAAGCAGTATATACAGTGATTGGAGCAAAAACTGCTATAAGCCAGTCTTGGTCCTGACTTGTCCATTTATTTGCTATATGACACTGGGCAAGTTACTCATCTTAACTGCAGTTTCCTCATTTATAAAATAAAGATAACACTTATAAATAAATACTCCTTAGAATTTTTAGAGAATATAAGGAGTTAATACACAAATAAAACAGAATAGTTCCTGATATATAAAAAGCATAAAATACAACTTTGTTATTATTTTTAAGAGTACTTCGGTCATTTGCCTTTGGACCACACCAAGCCTCTCAGGTTCCATTCTATAACTGCTCAGTCATTTGAAGTTACAAATTCTTCTATTATTGTATTTTAGGGGAAACTAAATTATATGATATATGTAAAACCCCTAGAATAGTACTGGGCAACATAATAAATACCCATAAATTGTTAGCTTGAAATTAAAATATTTTTATTTCTCAGTTATTTTTTCTAGTCAACATGTAATATTATTAATGATTTTATTGTATAATTACATGGCATTTAGTTATTTTTTTCCATCACCATCACATAATTTGCACAGAAAATTGGGTCCAGGCACAGTGGTTTGGGAACTTGCTCGAAATCAAAGGGGCTTCTTTTGGCCATGGGCATGATCCATGGCTGCTCCTCTCCACAGACACCACTTGGTAGACTTCAGTCCACCTTGTTTTCTTCAATGAGATTGACTGAGTACATACTCTGGGCTCACTATCCTAGAGTCAAGTATTGAGGGTAGGAGAGCTTGGGGCAACAGGTTCTTAGATTCCCTGAACTTTGTGTATATAAATTTATTTCCATGGTTGTCTGCACATTTAAACATGTTGAGAAGACAGAAGGAGGGGTCCAGAGATCTGAAACAGGAAAAAAATGATTAAAGGATACAGGAAAAAATAGGATTAGAATTAAGGCAGCATTAATTAAGTTTAAGATTTGGAAGAGAAAAAGAAAAGGACTTACTAGTCTTGGCGTCTTTGGGTACTTCTGATCAATCACCTCTCAGGCATTCTCAGACTACTGATGGATTTTGATCCGCGGCTGGCTGCTAGACAGCATGTGTATGCTTTCCTTACTTTAGTTCTTCAGCCATTTTTTAATTCATCAAGTCATTCAATACTGTGTTATTTAGTACTTTTCCTGGGCTAAGCATTCATTCTATTAGACACTGGTACAGGGAAAAGAGAGAGTTAATTACCAGGATGAAACAAACAAACAAACAAACAAACAAGATTTCTGAACTTGAAGATTTGTGGTCTGGTGGAAGAACTTGATAGAGGCACAGAAACATTGCAATAGAGTCCTGAGTTAATGAGTATAAGTACCAGGGCACTCAGAGGGAGGAATGATGAGTTTTGTCTGGGGAGTCAGGGATGCTTTCAGAGGATTTAACACTTGAGTAAGTGCCTAAGGACAACTGGGTACTCCCTAGCTTGAGATAAACCATAATTTGCAGAACATGAAGCAGCAAAAGCATGATGCATTCATGAAGTAGTTGCTCACTGTGGCTTTAATAGAGGGAGTGTGGGTGGAGGCATAAGACGTACAGGAAGAGGTGGGGGTAGTTGAGAAATCATGTGCCCAAATAGGTTTAATATGTCTCTTTCATGTTTCTTCTCCTCCTCCCACCATCCTCCTTAGTGTGACTAGATGAGAGATGCTTGGAAATTCCTGTTTCTTGTTTTGGGGAAGGCAGTGAATCCATGCAATTCTGAGAAGAATGGCCTGGGGTGACCTGAGCATCTGGAAGGGCCATTTTCAGTCTTCAAGCTGGGACAGCTGGAGTGGCTAATGGTGTCACCAAGTGACTCAGCAGGATTGGGGCCTATTATTGAATTTTATCATGTCATAGCTAATAGGGTCAGTGAAACATAAAGTGTTACTTAGAAATTTTGTCAGATGAAATTACATTGCTTTGTTGAAAATTACATGTATGTTGCATTGGTATAGTTAGCCGTGTGTGTGTGTGTCTGTGTGTGTGTGAGAGAGAGAGAGAGAGAGAGAGAGAGAGAGAGAGAGAGAGAGAGAGAGAGTGTTTTATATCTTACTGGTCCCAGAAGTCCTGAAGAACAAGCATGCCCTTTTAATATTCCTATTTGCAGACATAGCTATGTATTTAGAACAAGGTTACCATGGGGTGTTTTTGTGCCCATGAAAAGTGTAGAATCAGGATAAGGTGAAGGAGATGCTGAGAATATAACAAGACATAACCAGCTGTTTTTTTCTCTGGCGACAGAGCATGGCAAAGACGCAGCTTTCCTCTAGCCAATGCTCCTTTCAGCCCATGCCTTCAGGTGTGCTTGAAGCAGATACTCCTTTCTCTGGCATGTTCCAGTCTAAATTTTTCAAAATCTTTCAACCTGGCAGAAAAGGCAGTTTGACCAAGAGAATTCTTTTGCCTATGTTTTCCTGGGACTCTCCCCAGTAACACTCCCTGGAAATTCTGCCTGCCAAACTTACTGTATAGGAATGCTGAATCACAGCAGAGAAACTGATATGAAAAGTGGACAAGAAGTTGCCAAAAGAGATCTCTCTTTAATGTAAGAGTAAAAAAATGAAAAAGACACAATTAACTAACTGGCTTCCTAAAATATTAGGAAGTAAAGCAATGTCCGGCTACCCAAAATTACATTAAATTAGGGGAAATTTATCAATACATTAGTTTTCATAATATGATATCCTATTAAGTCTACTGGGTGGTGATGCCCCACAAAATAACCTTCCTATATGTCTATGTGATTCACTCTAAGATATCAGGAATTAAAACTGAATACACTGTTGGTATCTCATTAAAAAGTTCTTACAGAACCTCAATCTAATAGTTCAGCACTGGCAACCCCAATCTTACACAGTTCTCTAAAAGCTTTCAGCAGTAAATCTCTGAAAGTGTCCACTTAAGCGGTAGAGGTCATAAATACTTCGCAAGAGCAATAAAGTAGAACAGAATTTTGGAAGTTATAATTTTAGTGGATATAACTGCACTATAAAAGGAAGGCCTCTGGGACCCAAAATAAATGCAAAACTCTGTCTAAGTGAACTGCAGTACTAACCCATCTGTAAGTGGTAAATTTTCTCCAGTCCCAGGTGTAGTGCATTATCCTAAGGGTGTCCAGTGATTAAAGGTAAGAGCGTGGCTAAAATCCAAGGGAGCACTGAACATTAATGATGGTTGGAAATTGTCAACTATTTCTCTGAAAGTTTGACTCCTTTCTATTTGCTTACATCAGCCAGGTCCAAAGTTCAGGAGATTGTCTATGATCAGCACCCACACTACAGCGAGAAAGATCCAGAGGGTGAAAGGGTTTTCACTCTTTGGCTCTACACTTGCTCGGAAAAGTGTTCAACAGGATGAAAGCAGAACCATAATCCTATTACCTATAGACCCTTCCGGCTTCAATGAAGGATAGACACTTACTGAGGTCACTGTGTGAAAATTCAACTGATTGGAAAGCAGCATAAAAATTTCACTACACTTGTACTGTTTTTGTTACTTTTTCTGTTTAGTACACATTTGCATAAATGTTCTTTTACATCTGAATCTGTGACAGGGTCTTAGATACTCTCAAAGCATCAAGGATCAGTTTAATTAACTTCTGAAGCTCTTTCTCTCCCTCCCAACTCAAATACACATGAAGAACACTGTGCACTGTTGAATCTGTGACTATTAATTCATGATTACATCAATGATTTTTTGTAATATATGGGGGTCAAAAAGCCCCCATATTTTATTCTTTTCCACAAAGTTCTTGAACTGTCCCCTTAATCTAGTTTTTACTGGTACAGTGTAGAAAACTAATGAGTATGATATTAAATTAAGGTGGCAGGGATAAAAATGTTACATCTGAAGAGCAGATGAATAAAATTTTCATCCAAGGGAAGCCCAAGCTTCCAATTTTTAATCAACCTTTGATTGTGGCCTATTAAAATGCCAAATCACTTTGCAATATTGCGCTATGTGTTCGCAGCTTAAAATAGTCACTGTGAAATAGTCATTCCGCCCCAACTTTCTCATCTGAAAATAATAACTCATTGTACCTTTTGCTGTTGCTTCTAATTTTTTGGTGTTTATTATTGTGTAACTGAAATGTCAACCTCTTGCGTCTAAGGGTCACCTTCTAGTTTATTTGGAAAACAACGAACAAGAGGGTTTGTCTCATGTTAACTCCTGAGTCATTGACTTGGCAACTATTGTCTAGATCATGTGCTCC
Source organism: Mormoops blainvillei (assembly GCA_004026545.1). NCBI lineage: Eukaryota > Metazoa > Chordata > Mammalia > Chiroptera > Mormoopidae > Mormoops > Mormoops blainvillei. Next base: position 124,727 of record PVJD01000012.1, read on the forward strand.
TCTCCGCCTTGCTTTCTGCACAGCCTTTGGGCATTGCTCTTTTCACTGCTATTTGCCACCTGGAGCTGGGCTCTTTCTTGGTGAGATAGTGCCGATTCCAGAGAGCCACGCTTTCTATCCTTAACCTATCACCTGGCTCCCATTAACACCTGACCGCAAAGTCTATGAATATTGCAGATTTAGCTGCAGGTTTGGGGATCATTGCAAGTAAAACTCTCCAGTACTATCTCAGGAAAAAAAAAAAAAAAAGCCTTATATTGACAGGGATTGGTTTTACCATGGTCTTTTCTCAATCTGAGCACTCCTGAGATATAATAGCGATCCCAGGGGGAATTTCCCAAGAACTGAGGTAGTGCGTTCAAAGTAAGATCATAACAACAGTGGGTGGGAGTTAGACTTGGAAGGAGGGGGGCCTGCAGAAAATACTTTGTAATAGGTTATGCAGCTTGAAGTCTGGTTACCATCCGTGCCTCTCAGCTAGCATGAAGGGAAGCCAGCCAAGGCCGCTGGGTGGATATGTGTTGATTTGCATACCCAGTGTCATTCCCCTTATTCTTGTAATACTGTCTTGACTTTCCTTCGGAATCAGCTTCAACCACTTTCTGTCCATGTGCTTTAGGTGGGGCTCGCCCAGTCCCTGGAGTCAGAGGTGCGCTCGTGACCCAGATCTGAACAACTGGTGTGGTGATCTGGCCCTGGTGATTGGTTAATCACTCCTTGCTCTAATCAAAGTAATTCCAGGAATATTTCTGTGGTAAATGGGAAAGACAAGTTTTGTTTTTTTTCTAAGATTGCTAACCTAGAGGATAAAGTAAGTCCGAGCTTCCCATCAAGCATCATAAAAGCAAAATTAAGGCCAATCAAAAACAAGTAGCATTCAAATGTAAAGAGAGATTGGCTTTGATGATAGCATTGGAGTCTCTTAGATCTTGCCATGATTAAAGCTGGTGTACTGGTTGAATTTTCAGTATGAAAACCAATATTGTTTTTTTAACATATGCCAATGTAAGTTAATTTCCTGTCACAATCCAAAGGTTCTTGAATAATATGTTCTTGAATTTTTCTCATGGTACCAGATCATCCGTGGATACCAGAACGAACACACACACACACATACACACATGGCAAACAATAATCTCAAAAATATTGCTATATAAACCCACATTAAGAAAGACAAATAATTAAACTAAATATTTCCTTGGTAATACAAACTATTAGCTGGAACTGAAATTAAAATATTTGAAAGCCAAGGGGAAATTAATAGGCAGGCATACCCCTACCCTACTACAATTCTATAAGCAGGAGGTCACAGTGTAAGATTTATTTCCCTGTTCAAATTCCTGTGGTAAAAGAATGAGGGAGAGGCAGGGCAGAAGCCTGGTTCTTCCAGTAACATTTTGAATTTAGGCAAGTTTAACTAATGTTTATAGAGAACACAAACTCTATTTACATTTTCCAAATTCATTTATGACCTTTCTCAATACACATATATTCATCTCCATTCATGAGAGTGTTTATATTAGATAGAAATAGACCATTGGGGAAGAAAAGCTGAGAGATCACTATATTACTCTAGAACAGATGGTGTTTGCTGGAAAATCTATATCATTGAGTGAAAGACATGGTTTAGTTAGTTATGCTCAACATGAAGGAAAGAGATTTTTCTTCTCTTTCTTTTTTTTCTTTTTTTACTTCATGTAGAGAATATTTGTCTAAAGCCTAAATATTTTAGTAAATTAGAGTTTGAAAACCCATAACTCTATTAACTTTTTTCTGGTGTGTTGTGTTTGCATGTGTATGTGCTTGGAGAAGAAAGAGGAGGGGAGACAAGAGCCATTGCATTAGCTTTCAATGTCTCCTTTGAAGGAGAATGAGGTTGGTGAACAAGAGATGGAATCTCAGTTCGAGTATCAGAAATCATTCCCATTCCAGAAGACCCCAGTCCATGTTTCACATTCCTATGACATTAAATTGTTACGGAAAAAATGAAACGACCAGACACTGAGGGGTTAGGAGAACGATCTTTACTTACGCGCACGGGCCCAGAGGAGACAAACTCCAAATTCTGAGCCCAGAACAATAGCCCCGCATTCCTTTTATGCTGGGCTAAGTGGGGTAGGAGTCTTGGGAGGCGTGGTATAGATTTGGTGCGAAAAGGGTTTACAGAGGTGAAAGAGAAGCATTTACATTATAAGTCAGGGCAATTTGCATTTCATCTTTGGTATCAGTCTTGACTTCCTCTACAGTATCAGGTTTGATTCTCTCTACAAAATAACATGAAGTTCTTTTCATGGTCAGTGATGATTAAGTGCATCCTGGGCCCCCAGGATCCTAGCATCAGTATGGAAATTTGTTTAGCTTATCAATAGCTAGTGGCTTTCAGTGTAATGTGCATTCTGGTTCAACATGCATATTTAATTTTTCTTAAAGTATATATAAGTATTGAGGTATCAGGAAAAATAAATTTTGTCCTTTAAATATTTCTTCTGCTTTCTAGAACACCATTTCATTAATTCCTTTTAGCCAATCTAAAGTAGATTCAAGTGTTTTAATCTGATCAGAGTAGAATACAAAGTTATCTACTTATTTCAGGCATTTTTTCCCTGCTTGGATCTTAATCTTGGGAAGATTGTTGACTTCAGTGTAACCTGTGATACCATTCTTTGGGATAAATGCCACCCTCCTTCCCAGATAAGCAGGTCTATTCTAGTCCCATCAAGTTGCTACTTGTTTGGTTTGACCGCTCACAGAGGACTATTCTTTCTCTAGGGTAAAGCACCTATAATGAAGCCCCATCTTTGACCCTCCCTTACCTCCCAGGACAAAATTTAAGGTCTTTAGCATAACATTTAAGAACTTTCACGATCTTAATTTCTCTGTTTTTGTTAGATTGCACTATCTACATTTCCCATCCATGCAGACTTCCATATTCTTGGCTTTAAATGTTAAGGAAATTCTTTAATTATATAACATCATATACTGATATGTGATCATTTTTATTTTTTAATCATGATCATTGTCTAATAATGTATTTATTATTTATCCTACTAATGCACTGGATCCTACTAATGGCTTTCCTCATACTATACAAGTTTGCTTCTCAGAATAAATCCTACATAGTCACAATGGATTATTATTTCTATTATAGACTATGTTTTAAAATCTTATTAGAGTTCTTATTAAAATATTTATAAAGGATGCTGAATTATGAGGGGGGACCCAAAAAAACAGAATTTATTTATTAAAAATTGTGTATTTATTCTTACATATTTAAACTTCAGTCACCTCCAGAGTACTCTCCATTTGATGCAATATAACTATCGAGACATTTTTTCCACTGCTCAAAACAGTTTCTGAGCTCATTGGTTTTGATGTCTTTTAGTGCTTCTGCCATGTTTTGTTTCACACTGGTAAAACATTTCCCTTTGAGTTTTTTTTCATCTGGGGAAACAAAACAAAAATCTCTTGGGGGCAAGATCAGGTGAATAGGGAGGGTGAGATATGGCGGTCATGCTGTTTTTGATGAAAAACTGCTGAACCCTCAGTGCGGTGTGGGCAGGTGTACTTGTAAATCATGCATCATGAAATGGGCCAACATGTTGAAAGAGCCTTAAAAACACATTCACTGAAGCCAAACACAGCCTCTCACAACAACATCAGCTGGTACACTGATACAGATGGGTTCCCAGAACACTCACCTAGTAGAGGATGCCTGTACTACAAGGCGCCTGTCCTCCAGAAGATAATTTCTTTTTGAGGCAGCCCCCCTCATTTATATATTTTTTACATTTTTGAATTTTGGTATTAAAACTAAATACGCTTTATAATATGAAAAAGATAATAACGTATTTTACTTTTCTATATTTTTCAAGTCTACCTAATATAAGGAACGTTTGTTCCGTAAAGTTTTGAGGGAAAGGTCTTTAGGAAATCAAATTCAGGTAATAATTTTAAGGAGAGTTCAATTTTAATTAATGCATCAATTCAGTAGTTTTTCTTCTGTTGGTAAACTTGTCAAATTTATTAGCCTATTTTTTAATAAAAAGAATAACACTTCCTTTTTCTCAGTGCCTTTTTCTCAATGGCATATTCATCTAAAAGTTAGTATGTAACAAAGGTTTAAGAGCACAGATTCCTCAAACCAGAAATTTTGCCACTTATTGTCTCTTTAGGTTAAGTATTAAACCTGAAAATGGGGTGATAAAAATTAATAGTACTTTTCTTGCAAAGTTACTGTGAAGATTGAGTTACTATATTCCAAACATTTAAAAATGCCTCATATGTAGGAAGTGTTAGTGATTCCTTTATTCACTGATTATTTAATAAATACCTCGAATTTAAGAGGACACAATCAGAATTTTGATCTACTACTAATCCTCCAAATCTGCTTCTTCTTCTATAATCTCCTTCTGGGTAAAATGTGCCACCCTTTCACAAAGTTTCCTATTCCAAAAAACTACAAGCTGTCACTAATTCTTCTCTTTCCCTCATCTCTCACATCTAATTCATCAGCAAGCCTTATCATCTATAAATTTATATATCTTCTAAATTAAACAACTTTTCACTACTTCCGTCATTGTTGCCCAAGTCCACAACACTATCACCTTGACTTTTGCCATGGGCTCTTAAATGATCTCTCTGGTCTTACTCATATTCTACTTCATTCTGTTCTCAACACAGTAGCTGGCATCTCCTCCTTAAATTACCAGTCAGAGCAAATCATCTGCCTACTTGCTTGAGTCTTCCTATAACACTTAGAATAAAATCTAAGCTCTCTGTTCTGGCCTAAAAGACCTTGAGTCACTGACCCATGTGTTGTCTGAACCTCGTCCCCTCTCAGATGATGCACACTGTCCTCACAGGCTCTTTCTACCAGCAGGTGTCTTAAGACATCCTAAAGCAGGTTCCTACCATGGAAGTGATAAGTGTGGGGGGAGAGGAAGCTTTCCATAGTCTTATGATTAAGTCCCAGTCTTTAAGTGAGCCTGTGTTCTTGGGTTGTGAATGTCAGCCATGCTCCTCAACTTTTCTTTTCTTCCCTTAAGTGAGGTAGGATGGTTGGAGGGGGAGGTAGTTGGATATTTGCCTTCACCCATGTTAAGGTTATGGCTGACTGGGATTGGGTATTTCTCTTTCCCCAGATAGGTTAGGCTCTGGCGAAACTCCAGAAAATTAGGGTGTGGTGAAATAGTTTCTCTTGAGGGCAGGCCTTAAGAAGAATAGAGTGCTGCAGCATATTTTAAAATGGCTCCTTTACCTCTTTTCCTGTTGGAAGCATGAGGACATTTTTCTCCAACTGTGAAGACCTGGTAGAGCTCCTAGAGGCAAAACTCACAAAAGTGTAGTAGCCCTCCAATGACTGGGTCCTTCTGATGTTTTCTCTCTCAAATGTGTTCATTCTGAGCCTCCAGCAATTTGTCAATTACAGTGTGAGTTTTCCTCAGGTGGCATTGGTTCCCATGGAGGATTCTGCCAGTGGGTTTCTCTGTATTCTCCATCTATTTATCCAATTAGGGAGGCGGCAGTTTGCTCAGTGACTTCACTTCTCTGACAGGCCTGAATCATTGACTTTTCAGTTATTCGGCCTTATACTTGTTGGTAAGATGAGTGGCAATGTCTATGTCCCTTATATACTAGACTGTAAACCGAAAGCCCTTCTTAGGGCATGTGTATGGGTAACTTTTTTTCCAAATCTGATTTTTTTTTTAAATATTTTATTTTATTTATTTTCTTAGAGAGGAGAAGGGAGGGAGAAAGAGAGGAAGAGAAACATCAGTGTGTGGTTGCTTCTTGAGCACCCTCTACTGGGGGCCTGGCCTGCATCCCAGGCATGTGCCTTGACTGGGAATTGAACTAGCTACCCCTTGGTTCACAGGCCAGTGCTCAGTCCACTGACCCACACCAGCCAGGGCCCAATTTGGTTTTCTTTTAAGTTCTTTGTGCAAATAAAGTAGGAGAAAGAGTTATAGTAGAAAAATGTTATCAATCATTAAAAATAAATAAATGTATTTAAAGGAGTTGGTATTAACTGTAACTGTACAGAAATATTGGGCACACAGAGGATCTTCTAAAGAAGACATAAACCCTATAATAAAATATAGCGCAGTGGATTTACAAAACATTACAATTGATATTTACACAGCACTTATCACCAGCTTAAGTAACAGATTATTAAACGCAGACTATTTTTTATCTCCATAATATGGATGAAGAAGCTTGGGCACAAAAAATAATAAAAACCATTGAAGTTTCTCTAATAACCCACTGAACACTCTAATAAATCCAGAAATCTGAATATTAATTCAGGCCTCCATGAAAATGGGCTTAGAAATATATTTTCTTAATTGCTTCCCCATAAGATTTATCTCCTACTGATAGGTACATGATGAGTTGGGGTACATGGAGATAACGTTAAGGTATTTTGCACCCCAGGCATATTTCTCACATATTTCTAGATTGGTAAACACAACCAGCATTGGAAAAACCCCAACTATGACATTTATTGACATAATTATTCAAGTGATATAAAGAGGAGCGTTGCATACAAGGCTAAATTCCATAATAAAGGGCAAATGATTAATTTCACACAAAGAGCAATTAAATTAATAAATATATGTGTATATCTATGTCTATATCTATTTCTATCTATATCCATGACTAAAATATCATATTAAGACAGTTTCTAAATGAGAGCAAAGATCCAAGGCATTTTGAGAGCCTAGTAATTCTCCTAGAGAGCTATATAAAAGAAACAAGCCCCATAAGTAATAATTCTCATTGATAATTTAAAAAGAAAAAATGAGCACTCCCAATTGATCTTTCTTCTGATGTTAAGTATTTACTGCTCTCCTGTAACCATGAAAAGAGAGCAAGTTTACAACACAGGGCAGAGAAGAGTTGCTGGGACTCAACATTTTTGCCTGTTACCAAAGTAATAAAGTCACCAGTGGGACAAGTGTGACTCATTACATAAAAGTGCTTCCTTTACACACACTAGATAGCCTCCAATAGTTGACATTACACAGATAGTGATACTGAAAATGATATGGTCAAACAATTATCTAGATAGTATAGTGAAAAACAAGTTAATAGCTCAAAAACTATGGCTTAATATAAGAATATAGGGTTTTAAAAGGAAAGACATAGCTTTAAAATAATACTATTTTAAATACTGCTTTAAAAGTCATCTCCCTTTATTGTAATTGCATTTGTATAAATGTCTCCCTCCCACCATGGATTTTTTAATGGTTTGGGTCATGGTTTGTTTATCTTCAACCACTAAATTTCCAATAAATTGTTCTCAAATATTTAAGCACTGAAACATAAGTTTAAGAGGTACTTTTTCTTTTTTCTCTGGTAAAAATTATTGGTAATTTATGAATAGTTTTTGGAATTTCTTATTCTTTTGATCTAATATATCGTAGAGTTGCTACCATTATATATGAATGAAAATATGGTAAGTAGCTTACAAATACAACTGCTTAAAATTATCATAGATAAATAGTACATAATAGAGAAAAAGCATTGATGTTATAGAAAAGAATAAAAATTTTGAAATGACATTGAAGTTGCTTTTTTTTCCTAAGCTCAATTACATGAGTTCATGAATTTACTATTGCTTTCTATTCTCAAGGAACCACAAATTAGTTAAGGATAATAAAACCAACACTCAACTTCATGTTTGTGGGTTGAGTTGCTACATAAAATCAGAACGCATTTTCTGCGGCATGGTATTTTTACAGTGAAGCAGCCAAAATACCACAAAGGCGTATCATGAGCTGTAGCTATTCAGGCCCTTCCAGGCATTTCTGTGGCTTGGCATTGATAAATGCAGGTGAGATATAGGTTGCACTTAGGATCAAATTACAGCAAACACTGACTTTTCCAAAAATATAAGAGTTACTAAAACAGCTTCCCAACTACTTTGGGAGAAGATGCCTGTCCATCAACAAGCTGGGACTTTAGAGCAAGTTCTCGCAACTGGATCTTTTGAGTGAGCAAAGCTCTTAGCCCGGTCAAAATAAAAACAATAATAAAAGACCTCTTACATTTCTACAACAACCTCATGACTTTCTCTTCCCTTTCTTTCTTCACATTTTCTAATTGTATGTTTTTGCCTGCTATTGAATTTAAAAGGTTAAAGCGATTCTTTCATTTAAGAAATGATCAAAAAGTAGTAAGACTAGCTGGTATATTTATCTTATAGAGTTTTTCTCCTTATTTTCTAACAACTATGTTATTATCACTTAACAACTATGCTTATATTCTATATCATTTCATAATATATAGGTCATCACTTATAAAGTGTGCAATTTGTCCATGGGTTTTTTTCTTTATATTTTTTCCTTTTAATTTCTTCTGATTTTGTTACACCAGATAACAACATACTAAGCTTGGAAAACAGTGTGTGGCACATATGTGATGTTTGGTACCTTGTGGTTACTAATAGGTCATCTAAATGTAAGATACTTCTTAAGATTTAAAAAAATAGAGGCTCTGATTTTTTATACTCTTATGATTTTTAAGTTGATTTTTGTCCAGTATAATACATGAAAAATATTTTTTATAGGTCTCCAATGCTGTTAACTCTCTTCACACTATATTTTCAAGGATTTTTTTGTGTATATGTGTATAACTGGTAGCCAAAGATGAAATTTGTGTTTTGAAATAATGTGGCTTTTCTGAAGTCAATATGTATTAACACTCACTATTTCTCATAGGGGCCAATTTCTCAGTATTTTGAGAATATATCTTGAGAATAAATATTTATGTGGCTTTTGACACAGCAACTAAGATTCTTGTTTCATTTCAAATAATGAACTGAACATTATGGGGCCCATACATTTGGATCCACATAAAGTTAAACGGTGCTGTACCATGGCTCTGTTATGTAAGACAAAAATTTTAAAATGGTACTGAAAACAATACTAAAACTTTTAAATTATTCTCACAGAATAAAGTCCTCAACATATCATTAATCATTTTCCTTTGTTTTACTTCTCTATGATGTCCCTTCACACCACTTTCAACAAACTCCCTGTGGATATTTTGACCTTAAAACAACTGCCACCATTCTTAAGGCTACACAAAAAGACACTTATTAGAGTTAGATCAATGCGAAACTGATGCAGTTAAACCATTTTCTAATTAGCACCCTCTCCAATTAATCTCTGATGAAAGCTTTCCACTAACTCAAAGGTCCCATCCAACTGATGTTTTGTTCTTTTGTTTTTATTTTGACAAGAACAAATTGAATTTCTCATTGCCCAGAAACACCCTTACAAACATCACAATAATTTATGTTTGCATTGGTAAAAATTTCAGCCCTCCACAACATTTAGTAATAAAGGATCTCTCATGTTGGAAATACTAGAAAGACGGTTACCACATAGTCTGATTTCAGCCTTTGTATTGGATATTTTCATTAGCAATGTAGAAAATAGCATACATGGGTTGTAATCAAATTTAAATGTGAATTAAATGGGACAGGATAGGTATTAGGCAATCAAACAACTTTCTAACTTTTACACCACTTATGTGGCCCTGTGAAGTCTGATGAACCCCAATGATTCATTGCCTCTTGATATTGAAAACAAGCACTTGGATGCTGAAGTTAGGAAAGAGTCTGGGTAACTCAGACATAGTTTTGACAATGCCAAAACAAGCTTGGAAAGCCAGTCTAACCAATGATTTGGCAGCATGAAAACCCAACAAATATGTTAATTGGTGTTTGTTTTAATATTGAATATAGCCTTTTTTATGTAAAACCGACCCATTAAAGAAGACACCCTCTGAAGGAGAGGAGTTGAGCAATAGAGGTCAAAGTGTCAGCTGAGCCGTTCTTTGATAGAAGTAACAAAAAGAGGCTAAAACTTTTTGATGAGGTTTCAAAATGAGAGGGGAGAAGTGTATTAAAACCATGCTTCCCATTAGTCTGTATATGTCAACATTAGTTAACGTTCTTAGGGTAAAAAGATTTTCCTTATTAAATTTTGGTGCTCAAAGGCTGTAAAATATGAATATATTAGCTGATCATTTGCAAAGGCCTTTAAAATGTATTTTGAATGAAACTTTCTTTTTCTTAACTTTCTACTTGGTTTTCTTAGGTAATCACTAACATGTTGCAAGACGTGTAAACTCAGTTGGTGAAACCATGACACGTATAGGTTGTGTCATGCCTACTGATGCTGAAGCATACCCAATATACTCAAAACAAACAAACGAACACCACATTATGCTAGATACCTAACTTGGTTATAGTTTATTCTACTGTGGCACTTAACAATCAATCCCCCCTGATAAAACAAGATGAAGGTCATATATCAGAAAATGCAAGCGAATGCTAATAGGGCTTCACTAACTGGGAATGAGGTGGGACACAATTATGATAACAATAGTAATAATAATAACTATATATTGAGAACCCACTGAATATCTGGCTCACAGTATGGCAATTTGAATATTCTCTTTTACTTAATCATTAAACAAATATGGGGGTTAGTATTATCATTCCCATTTTACAGGTAAGGAAACTTATCAAGTAGTCTGTCCATAAATAATCATTCCATGGTTTATGTGAAGCTGCAACTCAGGTAACTGACTGTATTGAAAGTCTATGCCCTTTTCTCTCAGCAAACCTGCCTAAAAAATAATAATGAAGTGAAACACCGGGACTAGAGTGAATATGATCTCTCTGGCTAAGCCTGTGTTGTGCTTTCATGTTTTGAGGTCATGCTCCCCAATCCCCACCCACTTCAAACACAGCAGTTATAAAGAGGAAATTTCAGTGAAACAAGTAAATGATTGAGCCAAATTTATGAAAATTGAGACAGAGATCTCTGTGGGTCTTTAGTGAAAGAAAAACCACTATGGACTAGTGTGTGCACACACATGTGTGTGTGTGATGGTCAACATTCTGTTTGCACTCAAACCCATTCCCTGCCTTTATTCTGTCTACATTGCATGTAACCACATTTCCCAGGCTCTCTTGACAGAAGGCTTTGGCAAGGTTGGCCAAGGAGAAGCAATGGCGAGAAACTGGATAACAAGAGAAAGGAAAAACCTGGGTTATTTTGCCCCTTCTCTAGGCTTTGCTGGTATTTGGCAGTGACTGCTTCTCCAGGGGCTTACACTGCTGCCAGACCCATTCCCCCATGGTTCCAGCCACCCCCACTCCCACCCCTGCGTCAGGCTGGTTCCAGTTTCTGTCTGGTGGCATTGGTGGCTAGTCCCTGATAACAGCAGCCTGTCCTCAGGGCTCTCTGATAATAACACAGGTATCATCTTCTCACTGCTGATAATCTCTGGGATGACTTACTGACCCCTGTTTGTTTTCTCAGGTCACTGTGTAAACAGTTATCTGAATTAAATTCCCCCTCTGAAACAGCTAGAATGATTTCTGTTTTATGGACTTTGGCTGATAATAATATGAGGTAGTTGAGAGTGGTAGGAGAATAAAAGCTAAAGCCATATGTTCATTGGTTTATGAGTCCAGAAACCACAGGAAATTAAAGTCCTACACATTACATAGATAAAAGTATTCCATATTCAGTAGGGGGATTGAAGAGACTCTGTAGGAAGCTGACTTGGGGATATTAGCCCAATCTTGAATTAATTGTGATGTGGGAACCCAGAGCCAACACTATAAAACATGGCGTTAAAGCAGAGGTCCCAGGATGGAGGAGAGAGTAGGAGGAAGAATCTGTAAACTCAGAGGGGAGAGAGAGCGAGAGAGCGAGCAAGAGGTGGGGGGAAACAAGCCGACCAGATGAGCACCAAAACTAAAATTTTAAACTATTTAGAACTAAATAACCCTAAGAAAGGGCGCATGCAAATCCAAAATGTTAATCCACTATAAATAAAATAAAAACAAAGAATAGAACAATTGAAAAAGGACAATTGCAGAAATATGAAATTTACAGAGATAAAAATTAGATTGATTGAAAAGAAAATTATGAAGAAAAAGCAGGTTTTAAAAACTAAAAATGATCGTTATGAAAAACAACAATCAGTAGAATCAATAAATATTTTATACTTCATCTCCCTAAAGTCTTGAAGTATGATAATTATTGAATACAGACTATAAAACAAACATAGTAACTGTTTGATTCTACTTCATTGTGTAGATCCAGACAAATTTAGCATGCCATGATTGCTTTATTTTATGTTTATGACTTAAGGCAATTCTGGGACTGCCTGTAGCATGATGTTCCCTCCTTCCAATCTTACTGTATAGAAGGTCAATACACTAATACTTGGAGAGTGACTGACTCATAGAGTTAGAACCTTCAGCCTACTTACTTGACCAAACCAAATGCAGTGCGAGTACATTTTTTAGATTTTTAGTGACCATGGATGGAATATCACGTCTTCTGCTTTGGAAATGTGCAAGTGGAAATCAACTCAGCTATGTTGTCAACATTTGAGGGCTTATTGTTTATTTATTCATATACTGTAAAGGATAATGAATGGACTGATTGCTTTATTTTATATTTATGCCTTAAGGCAATTCTGGAACTGCCTATGGATACCAGTGTGGCCAACCTGTGTAGAAAGGCTTGACAATCTACTTATACAAAAGTCTTGGTTCGTATCCTCAATTTTTGCAATAAATGTATCAACACTATCATTTACTTCATGTTAGTAAATAAATAAAATTTGTATTGCTCAGCAACGCAAAGTGCCTGAATTGGAAGCTTATGCCAGGGAATAAATCTTCAACTTTTGTTGTCTTATATTTATCAAAAATTGAACTAAGAGAAAATATACTCATGAAAGGGAACATCAAATATAAATAAACCTCTCATCTAACTGGTTTATATTCCTAGTTTAACCTGCACCATCAGAACACCAGAGTACATTATCATATCTCCCTAAAGAACTATTTTTTACTGAATTATATGTTGGTATTTAATCATATCTTAGACTTATACTGAGGACTACTATAAGAAAAAACAACATGAAACAAAAAAACCCTATTTGGCTAGGATAGGCTACACTGCCTTAATAAATAGACCCAAACGTGCCTCAAACACAAAAGAAGCTTATTTCTCACTCACATAATAGTCAAAAATGGGTCTCATCCACATGACGATTTGGGAATGTTTTGTGGCCCTGCCATGTCCTAGGTCACATCATCACACTCATCCAATGGTAGAAGATACTGGGGAACCTGGAGGGGCACACCCCTTCTTAAAAGTCTTAGCCAGAAAACAGTGCTCATGGATTATGCTCACTTTCCATTGGTAGAAAGTAGGCGGATGGTCACACCTTGTTGCACGGAGTGCTGAGGTACGCCATCTCCAGCTAGGTGGCATCTTCCCATTGACAACTGCATGTTGTAGAAATGCAGACCAGAACTTGGTGAACCAATGTATACTCTCTGCCACACTGTTACTTGTTTTACTTTGGTTTTAACTTGGAAAGATAAATGCATAAAATTTCTTTCAAACGCAAGGCAAAATCAGCTTCTCTTTCCTTAAGAAGCTGGTATATTTTTTTCTTTTTGAACAATGTAAATTATGTATATGATCATTATTTTGCTGGTTGTTCAATTACTATTTTCTTAATTAATTTTTCTGTTCGACTTAAGATAAGCTTAAATCAAAGTATAATTGAAATTTAATGACTGTGCAGGATCTTAAGACTTGTAAAAATAAAATTTATGTATTTATTTTACAGGTAATACATGAATATGGTAAAGCACCTAAAAGAACAAATAATTTCATCTTTTTGGCAGTTTCAACATTATTTTTATTTTATTATTTTAATTTTTGCTTTTCATTGACTTTATTGGGGTGACATTGGTTAACAAAATTATACTGGTTTCAGGTGCACAATTCACAACACATCTGTATACTGCATTGCATGTTCACCACCCCAAGTCAAGTCTCCTTCCATCACCTTTTATCCTCCCTATACCCTCCCCCACTTCCCCCAGCTATCGCCACAGTGTGTTCTGTGTCCATGAGTTTTTTCTCTCTTTTTCCCCTTTTTTGATTAATTCTTCCACACCTTCATTCAGTTCCCCACTTCACCCACCACAGTTGTCAGCCTGTTCTCTATCTGTGAGAATGTCTCTATATTGCTTGGTTTATTTTGTTCATCAGGTTCCACATATGTGTGAAATTATATGGTATTTGTCTTTCTCTGACTGGCTTATTTCTCTTAGCATAATGCTCTCTAGGTCCCATCCATGCTCTCCCAAAGGGTAAGGTTTCCTTCTTTTCATGGCCAAGTAGTATTCCATTGCATAAATGTACCACAGTTTTTTTTATCCACTCATCTACTGATGAACACTTGGGCTGCTTGCATATCTTGGTTATTGTAAGTAACACTGAAAAGAACACAGGAGTTCATATACCCTTTTGAATTAGTGTTTCAGGTTTCTTTGGATAAATTCCTAGAAGTGGAATCACTGGTTCATTGGGCAGTTCCATTTTCTTTAATCCTTGCTCAAGGATATGATTATTGATTTTAGAGGGAGAGGAAGGGAAAGAGAGAGAGAGAGAGGGAAACATTGATGTGAAAGAGAAATATCAATCAGTTGCATGCTGTATGTACCCCGACCAGGGATGAACCCACAATCTAGTTATGTGCCCTGACTGGGGAGGAAACCTGCAACCTTTTGGTGTATAGGATGACACTCCAACCAACTGAGCCATCTGGCCAGGGCGAGACAGGCCCATTTTTTATTTTTTGAGGCATCTCCATACTACTTTCCACAGTGGTTGCACCAACTTGCATTCCCACCAACGGGTCATGAGGTTTCCCTTTTCTCCATATCCTCACCAACACTTCTTGTTTTTTGAGTTATTGATAGCCATTCTGACAAGTTCTTTATAAACTTTGGATAGTAATCCCTTATCAGAGGTATAGGCAAATTATGTTCTTACACTCAGGGTTATCTCTTCATTCTGTTGATGGTTTCCTTTGCTGTGACACATTCCCATTTCTTTGTTTTCCTTTTGTTTCCCTTGGTCAAGGAGATATATCATAAAAAATATTGCTGTGAGAAATGCCTGAGATTTTACTGCCTATGTTTTCTTCTAGGATTTTTATGGTTTTGAGTCTAACATTTAAGTTTTTAATCTATTTTGAGTTTATCCTTGTGTGGGGTATGAGAAGTTGTTCTAGTTTCCTTTTTTGCATGTATTTGTCCAGTTTCCCCACCACCAATTATTAAATGATGTCATTTTGACATCTCTTCCCAGAGTCAACAATTTTTATAAGGTTTTTTTACTAGACTTCCAAAGCTATCCTATACATATATAAGCATATGCATTTTTTTATTTTCTTAAAACATGTGGTTTCCTCTGTCTATATGCACCTTATACTTTTTTTGTTAACTTGATTTCTAATTATTTGATCTACCTGTTGCTATTGTAAAGGGTCATGGGGCCATCCTTATATTACATAATCTAATTATTTATTATATTATATGTGAATGCTACTAGTTTTCAACACCTATCTCATTTTACAAACATACTGTACTATCCAATCTTCTATAATAATTATAATTTTAACCTGGTCTAAATGATTTTATTACTCTTATTTATTTATCTTATTATTCAAGTTAGTTAGTACTTCTAGGACAATCATAAATAACAGCTATAATGGCATATTTTTCTTGTCCCACATTACTGGGAATGTTTCCCCAAGTTTTCTTTCTAGTTTTTCTTCTTTGAAATAAAGACTTTTGTTGTTGTTGTTGGTGGTGGTAGATTTACTTAATTTACACTCAATAAATTTTAATTTATTTTAGTGCTATTTACTGCCAACTTGTTTATAAAATTTGGTAAAAACAATTCAGAAATTTGTTTTCTTTTTCCATTCTAAAACACTTAAATAAACGAGAGTTTTCTGCTCTATGCATTAAGAAATAAGATATGGCCTCATGTTTTAGGGTGGACAAGAAGGAGTTAAACAAATTCCTTCTTTGTTTTTGACAACTGAACCATTTACTTTTAGGGAGTAGAGATTATTTTGGAAATTTATCTTTTCCTAGAAAATCTCTCATTTTGTAAAGATGTGCAAAGTTGTTTGAATAAGGTTAAATGTGGTCCTTTGCAATTCCCCCCACTCCATAGTTGTTTCCCCCGTACCAATTCTTAGTTGTGTACTTGTGCTTTCTCCTCTTGTTTTTCTTGCTTACCTAATTTTTAAGGAAATTGCTCTTGGATTTATTTAGTAGTTCAATATTTTTCCATTTTCTAATTTATTATTTCTTGCTTTTCTTTTATAACCACATTCCTTCTTCTTCCTTTACAATTATTTGTTGTTTCTTTCTACCTTCTTGAGATAAATTCTCAGTTCATTTCTTTTATTATTTCTTCTTTATTAACATAAGTTGGGGAGATAGATACTTATGTAAATAGATGTGTGCACACACACACACTATATATATATATGTATATGTATGTTCGCATTTATAAATTTCCCTGTTAAACAAAAAGAAATTATATAGTTCATGTCAGAAATGGCCAGAGAGGCAATTCTACAATAGAAAGAACATTCGAGGGAGACTCAGGAGACCTAGATTCTTGTTCTGGTTCCAGATTGTACTAACCAAGATACTTTGGGGATGTCATTAAACTTCTCTGTAATACTAAGATAATATTTCTCTTATAATGAAAGTCTTTTAAAAGATATAATATTTTAAAATGTGTTTTTTAAAAATACCAGCTCTATTTTTTAAATTTCTTAAATAATCATCTAAAACAACAAGACAAAAATCTAACCTTAACCTTGACAATAGGAATAATTCTGACTTGGAAATTTTCATGTACACAAATTCAGAAACCAAAATTTTATAACCCCACTGAATTTTACCAAATCATAAACTTCTTCAATGATTTTGGCATTTTCCCATTCAGAGTTCACCCTGACTTCGCATATAATCTGCATAAATGCCTTTGGCTACTTTTAAGTACAAGCACTTGATGGTCACCACAACGAGAATACATCTTTGTGTCTGTTATGCTAAGGATAGCAGGCAGCTTTGGACCTAGTAAGTAATAGAATGGAAAGCACTCAGTCATTTAGGATTAGTCATGACCCTGTGTGAGGAGGCTACATATATCGCAGTAACAAAAGAAAACAGCAAAAATTTCTCAAACAAAAAAGAAATAAGAAGATGGGCCAGAGTATGAAATGTAATGTGAGCTTAGCTGGTGTCTGGGCTAGTATGTAATCCCTCTGTCCTTTGTTGTGCCTCAAAATAGAAAACAAAGGCCACAGGCACCTCCTGTGCAACAATTTAAATCTACATTAATTTACAATCTCAGTTCCCCTGTCACCTAGGAACCTCATGGACATAAATCATCGCTATGATGTTACTGCAAATAATAGCTCATTGGACTGTTGTTGATTCATTAACTTATCACTGTCTTTTAACGACACTCTGTTTCATGATAGGAGATCTCCACATGCATAAAAAAAAGGTTGTACGTGTCTAACAGCCCACAGGGCTGTACATTACACATAACGTGAGGCTGTTCTTTTAGATAAGAATAACACAGTATGGCTTTTAGAAGTAAATTAGACTAATAGTCTATCATAACTGGAAAAGCCATTATATTTTAAAAATAGTATGTGTACAAGAAAAGCATATAGCTTAAATGCCTCAAGACACTTCTATTGAGTTAACAATTGACAAAATCTACAAAAATATAGAAAAAGGTAGCAATTATTTACTGTCTTCTAAGTGCACTTAGATACGTTCTCTTTTTGTATCCTCACAGCAAAACAGTAAAGTATGTGCTGATGTTCTTATTTCATGTGTGAGAAAACTGAGTAACAGAGAGGTTAAGTGTGTTTTCTAAAACTGCTTAGCCAGGGAATTGCAAATACAGGACCCAAAAGCTGGTGTGTCTGACTCCTAAGCCCACTTTCTTTCAATATAACACATTTCTTCTGAAAGCCTTTTGTATAAGAGGTACCCATATGTTCAATGGAGGATGCTGAAAACAGTTAATGCAGAGTCTGTAACACTAATAGTCTTAAAAGTTAACAAATTAGAGTTTACAAGTAAGTACAAGACAAAGTATGAGGAAAAGTTGAAGATAGTATTAAGGAATTAAAATAAAGTCGGTATCAAATTCTATGTTCAAAATTCAGGAAAAAAGTCCATGAAGAAGGTGACATTTCACATAGTTTTTAAAGAATTGGAAGAACTATGTAATGATAAATTGCATTGTTAAACATACCATATTAATTGTATAAAATTGAATGTGCTATTTACTTTCTTTTTTATAGATACATGACAAACAGTTTCCATTTTACCTGGTGTGTTTTGTGAAAGAACTTAAGTCTTTGGCAGATGAGAGATTAGGTCAGGTAAGATTTATTAAATCTACAAGGAAAATGTGCCTGGGGAAAAAATTGGAGACAGTTTTCTAAAAACCTGAGTTATCATATTTGTGTCTTAGCCAAATTTAAAGTAATGAATCTATCTGTTCTTGTTTATAAATGAACACACCAAAAACAGTTTTAGCAAACCACCCACCACACAGAAGAATTTAGCATTAAGCTATGCCTTTCCCAGCTCTGAGGTTTATGTTACAGTATGTATATATTTAACACCTGGACAACTGGTTGACCTGTGTTGTTGGGCTATTGCTCCACAGTCTAAACAACGACAGTGATGGGGAGCCCAGCAGTTTCTCAGCATTGTCTGTTCTCTCTTCTTTGTCATGGTGCTTTACCATATTTCCCAGTTGTGGTTGCCGATAGGGAAGGCCATGTGACCGAGTTCCGTCCATATGCATGTGGGAAAAGTGATAAGCATCAGTTCCAGTCCTGCCCTGCTCTAGCTTCTATCACATTCTTTATCTCTTCTTCTTTCATCATCATTCTGCCGACAAGGGGTGGATGCACTGGAACATTTTGAGACCCTAGAAGATGACAGAGGCACTAACTGGAAAGAGAATGGATCTCTTCTGACCTGACATGAGCAAGAAATAAACTTTATTACATTAAATCACAATTAATAAATAAAATACATAAATAAATAAAAGTTATATAAATAAATAAATTTTAGCTGTGTTGAAGTTCTGGGGCTAAGATTGGACTAAAAATACCTCAACAAACTGGGTGGTCTTTAGGAAAGTGGACCAAATTTTTACAAACAACTGCTACTGACATCAGGAAGAGGGATAAGACTTTAGTGGAAGGTGGCCCTGTGTGATTTTGAGCAACACTTGCCCTCAAATCATGAATGAAGAATAGTTTTCTTCACCTGCAGGAATCCATCCACAACACATAGATAAATGGATATATAGCCATCTCCTTGATTCTTCTCATGACAAGGACTATTCCTCTCCAAAGAATTCCAGATCATTGTACATCAATTCTACTTCTTAGAGAACAATTTCTCCTATTTAACTTTGAATAAAAATCATAATTTCTACCTGTTTTAGGTTTAGGTAAACTATGTTTTAACTTTTTCTCAGAGTAGCTTTGTTTTTTGTTTAGTTTTATCTTTTATGTTCCTCATGTGTTACTCTTTTTTTATACATATATTTCTCATTGATGTAACAATGACATTGCCTCTTTCTTGACCACAAAAGATGTCCAGTGTATCAATGTGATAAGAAAATATTTACTGGCTATTTGTCTCTCCATTTCAGTCTCTTTCACATATGATAGAAGCCAGACACAATAGTGCTTGAAAGTGGCATTTCATGCTTTGGAGCACACTGGGCAGGTGAAGGGCTTTTCTGTAGGAATCAGGAAACTCCACAAACAAGGCCATTGAACAGCAGGCATGCAAGGGAAGTTCCTCACCATGTTCACATCTGCAAGCAACCTGCTTCCTTTAGGAGCATCCATTCTTGTTCTTCTGTTCCTGGATGCTCCAGACAAAAAGAACAACCTTCAGTTCTTATCAGTCATATCCATTCTCGTCTTCAATACTTTTTATGTGCCTTTATGAAGACAAGACCTACTTCAAGTGGCTAACCCTACTAATTATTCAAATTTTGTCTAACCATGGTCCCCCTGTTTCCTACTCTTCTCCTTGCTACACACACACACACACACACACACACACACACACACACACAACTCAGTAGCCCTTCACATTTCTAGAGCTCATATGCTCTCCTTACACAGGAATAGGCACTTATACTGCAATGACTTGCTTACTGGTCTGACTCTCACCTCTTATTGTAAGTGCACTGAGAGGGGCATACTTAGTTCATCTTGTTCACAATTATACATCTCACAGTGTCTGCACATGGTAGACAGTCAATAAATATTTATGGAATGAGTAAATGAGTAAATGAACAAAGGAATGATTTTCATGCAGTACCTGTATGTGGTATGCCAGGGTAATATTTGCTGACTTTACACATAATGACTGATATTCCTCTAATCCACTGTTATGGTGGTAAGCAGACAGGGGGAATATATATATATATATATATATATATATATATATATATATATATTACAACTTTTAAACAAGGTAGATAGTAGAGCTAAGCAATTTGGCATAGGTGGAATTTCCTATACAGCTAAGATTAAGAAAATTAGCTTTTTTGATATTTTTGAATTTACCCAGTTATTCTAGAGTCCATCTGGTCTAGTCTTTTTTAAGTGATTAAGTATTCCAGAGCAGTTCAATAGGAGAGGAAGTCCATTTAGTATTTGTGCTGATTCCTAACAGTGGCCCATATATAGTGTAGGATAGAAAAGTGACAGCACCAAACCCACACAGCTAAGATAGCATTGCTTTGCAATACTCACTTAAAACTATACCTAGCCAGAATGTTTGTGACTGCTTCTCATTGATAGAGTTATGCCAGGCATCTAGCCATATAGATCACTTTTAAAAGCTTCAGTGCACTCCTAGCTAAACACTGATGGATTGGATGAGACGTCTTTAACCTTTTCTGTGCTTTCTCCTTTCTGACATCTGTGAATGACACATTCACAAATTTAATGCAATTTCTCTGAGATAGGCTGGAATGTAGAATATTTTGGGATCTTGGGGCTAGGGAAGGGGAAGAAACAAGATGTTGGAATTAAAAAAAAGAAAAGGACTGTGACTGGAAAGGGACCAGGACGGCAGGGGAGTAAGGTTGTCATGTATAATGAAGATTTAGTGCTTCAGCAATAAATCTAATTCAACTAGAAGAGCACGTTGCCAAAACACTGTGCAAGAAATACCCCCAAGGTATCCAAAGGGGTCTCTTTAAACCCTGTTCACTTCACGTCGCATATTTGAACACAGACAGTTGGAGTTCAGAGAGCACACATCTGGGTCACTGTGTAAATCCCACTCTCCCTTTAAAAAAATAAAATACACGTACTTCACCTACTCTAGTCTTACTCTACTGCTGAGTCTGCCAAAGAAAACTATTCCATTTTAGAATACAAAAGCCAAAACACAAAGTGGAACCAACCCATATGGAGTCATGCTCTGCTACTTTATGTATCCAAAGAAAGAAAAATATTCAAAGCATAAATTCTCAGGTTACTATTCTAATAGGCAACCATACCCAAAATTTTTTAAATTACAATTTTCTTCTCTAATCAAGATCAGAAATCTCCAAGAAAACCTGAGTTTTAACAAAGCAGTATTCACGCCATCTACACCTCTTGCATTTAATACCGAATTAAGCTCCAGCCTCACAGTTTGACATGCTGTACTATTTGTATGTTACTTTTAGGTTCATCGTGATAATGTAAGAAGAAAGGCTTTGTAAATTTCAAAATGCTATTTATAAAAGAGAAAGGCTTTATGATTATGTGTTGCTTTTCTCTCATTTTTATTTTACACCTTGATATTTTAAAATAGAAAGGCAAATATGCATAACTATCTCATTATTAGAGCTCTCAAGCCCAATCCTTTATATAAAAGTTGCTTAAGGCAATAGGTTTTCGGCCTTTGCTTAAAAAATACCCTGTATGTTTTCCAAAGTCATTCCATAGAAGAAGAAATATCATATAGGCAGGTGCTTGCTAAGACAGATCAGTGACAACCCCTAGAGTA
Organism: Mormoops blainvillei; assembly: GCA_004026545.1. Classification (NCBI taxonomy): domain Eukaryota; kingdom Metazoa; phylum Chordata; class Mammalia; order Chiroptera; family Mormoopidae; genus Mormoops; species Mormoops blainvillei. The sequence goes on from PVJD01000012.1 coordinate 146,724, forward strand.
ACGGAGAGAACCAAGCTAAAGCAACTCAAATGTTGTCCCTAATAGTGGTGACCCAGGTCATAAATTACTTTAAAATAGCATCTAATCCAAGAATAATACATATGCTATTTTGGAATTTATTCTTTTACAGGTAATAATAAATATATCTGATAATTTGAGAATTTGCCTCTCTTAGAAAAAAATAAGAAAGTCGAAACAGAAAATCTTCAATAAACTATTCCCTTACCCTTCAACCTTTATCTCAAATGACTAACACGAATATCAAAACAATGGACTAAGAAGAGTGTTGGCCACCTACCATCATCTTACTTTTGTTTTTTTAAGATTATGTTTTCTTTTAGTGAGAGAAGAAAATAAATTATCATTATTTTTTTATTGTTGTTCACCTACAGTTGTCCCCATTTCCAGTTCCGTTTTTTGTAAATGAAACATATTAGGAGGATGGTAAAATGGAACTGGAAAAATGGAGAAAACAAGAAGTCTAAATTATGGTCCCCAGTCTCAAGTTGCATTCTATCTAATTAAGAGAAAACTTAATTATACTTAATTAAGATTAAGTATAAATACTTAATGAGTTAAATAGCAATATATCTTAGATGTACTTAGATGTACCAACAACATCGACATATCACAAAAGTTTAGATAATAATCATTGAAATGGTAGATTATTGTAAACCACAGTGAATTAAGTTTTTCTGTGAAATACCCCTGATTCTACTCCTTGCATAGAACTATTCAAACTATTTGATTCAATTGATGTAAAAATGCCCTAAATGATTCTATAATGACTCTACCTATATTTATATAAGTAATGAGAATTTAAGTCAATAAAATGTTGTTGATAGTAAAATACCTTATACTTAAAAAATGAAGCTTACAGAAAAAATTTTACTTACTTCATTTCATCTTAGCTCTGTAAAGCACCAAACATCCTTATTTGAGGACTAGGAGTAGTTAAAGGGACTGCCTAAACTTTTATTTGTTCATAATAGTTTTTGACTCAATTTTTATCTTTTTATTATTAGTAGAATGTCAATTCCACTATAGAATTATAAAAATTATTATAAGGTAAAGAATCTTTATATCAGACTCAATGACATGTTAAGCTTGATGATAAGAGCTGACGTTATAATTTCTGAATTATAATAACCAACATTTATAGGGCAGTAAGGTAGAGCTGAGATCATTTGCATTGGTGTGAAAAAACATTAATCAGTTCCCTCCTGCCCATACCCCAACCCTACAACCTAGGCATGTGCCCTGACCAGAACTTGAATCCACAACCCTTTGGTACATGGGGCGAAGCTCCAACCAACTGAACCACATTGGTTGGACTGACTTGGTAACTTTTAATATCCCCATTTAACATACGGAAAAACTGAGTTAGAGTCAAAATTCCAAATTGGGCTATACAATGTCCAGAGGCTTCTTCCATGATCCCTTTGCATGTTCTGGGCACATTGGCTTATATTAACAGGAAGAGGTTCTTAGAAAAAGAAAATATTTTTGGTATCTTCATTTGACACATTCAATTTGATTTACACCTATCATAATTATGTTATATAACCTTACGGCTTAGCACTCATCTAAAGTTGACCTGTAATCACTTTTCCATTTAATGTTATAATCAAAGAGCTTATGTTCTATTAAAATATTGGAAACACTTTAGAAAACAAGAATTTCAGTTATGCATGAAGTTCACAGGTATTTTTTAACCTCTAAGTTAGGTGAAACAGGGCTAGATTGACCTCTAGTGAGATAAAACAAAAGAAAGCCTCCAGGTGTCAAATAATTTTATGACTGTTAAGGAATATTTTCTAATTCCAGCAACTATGAATTTTAAAACAAGTCCAAATATTTTTAAAAAGTCAGGAACTATGGGAAATATTGTGCTTTTACTACACTTTTAAGAAATAAGACTATGGTTAACTCACTGATTACCAGATCTATATTTGGTAAAATAAGAAAACAATCAACATACAAGTGCTCACACCTGAAAAAGAATTTCAGTCCCAGGTTCCATATATTCTAAATAGAAGAGTTTTGGGCCCTAGTGAGGTTTCAAAATAACTAATAATTTTTCTATGAGCCAAAGTTTCTTTAAAACCACACAGATTTCTTTGTTATACCAGTAGAATTTTTCATTCAGTCGTTTTTGGGTGGTGATAGAGTTGTCATATTTTTAAAAAGCTTCCCAGCTTCTTCTTCTTTTTTTTTTTTTTAATGTACCAGTCAGCAGCAATGAAGTGAACTGCATCTGGAAACTAAGGTGGAACGTTTCATAACCTGACCATACTGATGCACTAAGTGTTATATTTATGATGCAAATAAATCTGATATGAACAGTTCACAGATAGTATTTTATGTTGGATTAGTTTATTAAAAAGGATGCTATAAATCAAATTTTATTTTAATATGAAAAATATTGGGATTGTTATTACATTTTGATCTTCCTCTTAGTACAATATTAATAGTTTACCACAAGCACCACATTGATTCAACTACAAATTATCTCTACACTGTAAAAAATATTTTCTGTCCTACTTTTAGTTATTTTACTGGTAATCAATATAACAAGAATGAATAAAGACATAAATGAATCAAAGTAATAGATAAAGAAATAAAATTGGATAGCCTTTAAATAACCAAACAAGTTTAGACTTAAATGTAACTAGTAAAGATTCATTGTAATACTTTAAAAAGGGAATTGACATGATTGAACTTGTTTTTAAGAAGAGCACTCAAGAGGCCATTGCGGAAGATCGACTTGAAGGAGAAGAGACAAGCAGCAAAAGGAGCTGTTAAGAAGTAATAAGTGATGAGAATCAAACACCATGGCAGTGGGGATAGAGAGGCAAAGTATTAATACAACTGACATTTTAATAATGCTTACTGCATGCCAGACAGTATTCTAAGCACTTTACACATATTAACTCATATCATTTCACTACAACCCTGTAAAGTAATGTTATCAATTGGTTTTTCTGAGTAATAACCCAAAACATAGAGCCTTAAAATAATAACCTCTTATTCAGTGTGTAAACCTACAGGCGGGCAGTCCTGGTCTTGACTTGTGTCCCACATATTCATTGGTCAATGGCCAGGCTGCCTGGTGAGTTGGGTGCTCTAGGATGGCCTCAGTTGGGAAGGTTCATCTCTGCCACACTTAGCCTTTCTTTCCCCAGAAAGCTGGCTCAAGTTTTTAGAGAACAAAAGCATTCGAGGCCTCTTAAACCTAGGTTCAAAATGTACACATTATCATATATTCTTCATTCTATGGACCAAAGCATGTCACAGCTTAGCTCTGATTCTAAGGTAGGGAAATCAACTTGTTCTCTTGATGAAAGTAGCTGCAAAGTCACAACACAAAGGAGAAGAGTAGAGAGAGGAAGAGGAGGGAGGTAAGGTTTGCAGTCTACTTTTGATATGTATTATTATCAGGTCTGTTTTGCAGATAGGGAAACCGAATCACCAAGTTGTTCAGTAACTCACCTTAGGCCATTCACCACACGGAGTAGTTTCAGTGTCTGTTATCAAAAGACTTTGCCTATTTGTCCCTAACTTTTATAAAAAATGATAAATGTTAGAGAAGTATTAGCAATAAGATTTAATTATTGATTAGTTTGGAAAGAATAAGAGAGGATTAAAACTTGGAAAATCAGTGACACCATTACGAGTTGTCAGATCTTGCACATAATTGAAAATAACCATGTATGGAAGAAGACAAGGAAACTTGAGCAAAAGCAAAGCAGCAATAAAAACAATTAGACAATAGAAAAAGATCCATAGTGACTTCAGATATTGGTATTCACTGATAAAATTTTTAAAATACCTGCAAATGTTGTACAAGGAGATAAAAGACAAAATAGGAATTGATAATAGAATTAGAAAATACTAAAAACATACAGATGGAAATTTTCGAGCTCCAGGACGCCATAAACATAATTAAATAATTCAATGGGTAAGTTTAACAGAAGATGAACACAATTAAAGAGACGATTAAGAATCTTAAAGAAGGATCAGGAGAGCAATTGCCAGAATAAGGGCATAAACTATGCAAAATACATAAGAGTATAGAGCACACGGTGACAAAGACTACCCATAAGATTCTGGAATTTCAGACTGAGACAAGGGAGACACCATGGGCAGATACTTGAACAGGTACTTCAGAAAAAATATCCAAGTGGCCAATAGACATATTGTAGAAATGGGTTTAACTTCATTGTTAGTCAGGGAAATGCAAATTGAAAACACAATAAGATACCATCACATACCAAAATGACTACAATTTTAAAAGACAAAAAGTGTCAAATTTGACAAAGATGTGAAGTAACAGCAATTCATATAGGCTTACAGTCATATAGGGAAAAGAGGAAGCGATTGATGAACAAGATGTAAGAATGGGAAAGAAGAAAGTATATGAGTGAATAATTACTTGTAACCTTGGAGAGGTGAAACCTGTCTTTCCTTTGGAGGCAAGAATAGTGACTAGAGTGATAGATGGGTTCACAGCCAAAATCCCGAGGAAGTTCTGAGTGTGCTCTATGTTCTCTGTCTATGAGAGTGAGGCTAGGGAGCAGACATGGGCAGAGAGTTTGCAAATATTGGAGAAAACTTTGAAATACGTGCTGCAAAGAATGGAAGCAGGAGTTGATTAGGCATATGTTGAAGGGTGATGGAGAATACAGAGAGCCCAGTTGATAATGAAAACAATTCAGGTGACTCCTATGTACTATTTTAGTAATTTCTCCAGTACCAGTGATGCAGGAACCATCTTGTTTTATGAAGTATGTCATACGTATCATTCCAGTTGTCTCTGAGACCTAGTTTCTTTATTTAGTGAGAAGTGTTTTTATACTGCACTTACTGTAAAAGGACATTATTATATCTGCTTGGAAACAATTATACTTAATTATATAGAAAAATGTGCAAAGAAAGGGAAGATAAAGCACCTAAATTGAATCTAGAAGAGAGGAGTGAGCTTGACGAGGGAAAGCTGTTGGATCCACACACTTATTTATAGACAGTCATCATTTAAAGTACCTTAGGTGCTCCAGCATCTATGTCCCTTAAGGTATCTCAAATAAAATGGCACAGCCCTTCAAATTTTACTAAACTTCCAGTGAGAAGGATTTAGTCAACTTCTTTTGTAGACAGACCATTCTAGTTTCTCCCAATTCTCATGCCCTGGGCATACTTTCTTACATGTTTCATGGTCTATTTAACTTTCCCTGAAGTCTGGAAAACCTCAAAAGCCTGTTGACAGCAAGAATTTTTAAAAGTCTTTCCTAAGACAGCCAAAACTATAGCTCATAGCCTGCATAGAAACCTTGATTTTTACAAGCAGAGCAGTGATATAGGCTTCCCTCCTACACTCAATTACATTCCCTCATTTCAGTTCAGCTTTGCATATGAGTTTTACAAAGCTGAGTTTGACGAGATGAAATGTTGTTAGGAGCTAAAAGGCAGGATCATGGAAACACCTCACCAGAGATATATTTAATTAAAATGACTCACCCTAACAGCAAAAGAACAGGTAATTTTGTAGGTTGTCCCCCAAACTGTCTCCTCTCCTTACCACCAAAGCTCATGTGGTCTTATGAAAAAACTCTTGACCCAGAGTGGATAGAACCTGGAAAGGAATACATGTTTGCTTTTGCATTTTGTTATCCTTCAAAAACCAGAACAGCCAGAACCAAGTTTGCAAGCTCAGGAGAGACTTTCAACAGCAAGCTTATCTTGTTTGAAAGTTTGCTCTGAGGTCACATGAGGCGAGCTAGAGCCAGCTGACAGTGTGTCAAAAGGCCCCAAGCTAGCGAAAGAAAGCACCGTGAGAGCACAAAGGTCGGGCATCTTTGGAAGTGGTAAATTGGAACAATATGATATAACTTGTCTAAAAACATATCCCATTTTCTAACTTTACAAAAGCAGTTTGTTTTTGTGGCCTGGATTCTTAGCAGCAGAGGAAATGAAAATGAATAAAAGTAAGTTAATGTTAGAAGTTGCTGGACTTCGGTTGTTGCTCGTGGTGGTGGTGGTGGTGGTGGTAAAGATAAAAATAACACTAACACAAGCCTAAATACATAGACAGCAATTCCTTCAAAGACCTGAAAACTTTGGGCAAGCCCAAACAGCATGTACCTATCGTCCAATTCCTGGGAATCAAGACAGCATTGAATTTCACAGATAACACCACAGACAGCTATTAAGGACTAATCCAGTGTCACATTTCTGCCCAGTGCTGGCTAACTACCAGCCCAATTTGCTGGCTTCACTCACTCTGTGTTTCTTCATTGTTTCAAGCCAGGCGGAGACTTATCTTAATAATGGGTCAATCCTCAGCCAAATGTGTTCAGTTGAAGGCCACCATGGGAGAATGGCAGGATATTGTCTTTCCAACAGCAAGTGAATTGCAGGCAGCTTAAGGCAATATCCATTTCACTATAATGCTGGTTTATGTTACAGCCCTTTTCAAACTTCTAATTGCCCTGTATTGCTGACATTTATAGACATGCCCTATTTTAAATGAAAACACAACACTGAGGTCAGGAGGAGGTTCTGGGACAGCAGAGACCCCAGGTGAAGCCAAAGGGGGAAATTACTTTAAAACTTTTAAATGCCAAACATGTTTGAGAAAAGGAAGAAAAAAAATAAAGTCTTGGGGCAGAAAAACATTAATCATGGACCCATGGTATAAATTAATAATAACTATATTTAATTCTGCTATGTAAACATTCTATGGTTGGATTATATAATTTTTAAATGAAAGTAAATATTATTCATTTGGCTTGGTAAGTCTGGTAAGTCTCAGCTTATATGGAATAACTTTGAATATAATTTTTTCTCTCAATTTCACTTTTATTTGTTAAAAGCAAGCACACCAAGCTAACTAGGTTTGTCAGTTGCTTTTGGCAATCACAATATATTATAAACTTTTCAGATCATTCTAAAAGTTACAATGAATAAAATAATATTTCACATTTACATAGGGCTTTTCACCTAGTATCTCATACCATTTTATAAGCAATAAATCATTCATTCCTGAATGGTAACAATGGAGCATCAATTAGAGTTCTAATAAGCAATTTCTCTCAGGTAGCTCCAGAGGAAGGGTATATATAGACTACAATCATTTTCTTTTGTTTATTCACACATTCATTCCCTGAGTCATTGAGTCATTGATCCATATCCTGAACAAATATTTATATCATGTTCATGTGTGTTTAACACTGTATAGGTTTCAGGCTACGTAAAGCAATAGTAAAAGGCTTCCATTCTGGTTGAGTTCTGGTTAATCAATTGTTTAAAATCCAACTTGGAATTGCCAGAACAAATTATTTTTGACACCATGTTCTCTTAATCTCCCTATGAATGTCTAATTGAGGAATAAGAATTTATCAAGGAATAGTCAATACTGTTAAAAATCACTATTTAAAATTTTAAAATCACTATTAATTTCACTACACAGAGATAGGCATTGTTAACAATTTAACATACAGATTTTTTGTCTGTTTTTAATTTTTCTGTGTGTATAAAATATATTCACTTTTTACATAAATAAGATCATGATGTACATGTTGATTTTAACTGACTTAGTAATTAATATATTATGAATATTTCCCCATTCGATTAAATTTAAGCTTTCAGTATTATAAAGTCATATATAATAACTACATGACTTTTGTTTTTAATTCCACTTCAACTTGTGAAAGAACACTAGACTACAACTCAATTTCATATGAATAAAAAAAGAGCACAAGTTAACTACACAGATAAATATGAAAGAGTAAATGTATTTTTGTTTTTTTTTCCCCTGTTTTAAAACACAACTGAAAAAATGGAATAATAGTAAATTAAATTTGGGGGTACACATGTATAAATATGTTACTATAACAGCATAAAAAATGAATAAACAGGGTTATATAGGAACAAAGTTTTTGTGTACTGTTAAAACTAAGTTTATATTACTCTGACCTAGATTGTTTTAAATTAAAATTTTAAGGTAATCTTCAAAGCAGTCACTAAGAAAATAACTCAAAAGTATATTATAAAACAACAAAGGAATTAAAATGGTACAGTAGAAAAAATCTATAAGACAAAAGAAATAATGGAAGAATTGGGAGGGAAGACATAATATATACAGAAAATGAATAGCAAATTGGAAGACTCGCTTCTTACCTTATCGGTAATTAGATTAAATGTGAATGGATTAAACTCTCTAATCAAAAGTCAGAGATTGGTAAAATGGATAAAAATATGACTCAATTCCATGTTATCAGCAACTAACACACTCTAGATTCAAAGACACAAACAGACTGAAAGTAAAAGGATGAGGAAAGATATGCTATACAAACAGAAACCAAAATATAACTGTAGTGACTACATTTTTAGCATACAAAAATAGAGTTTAATAAAAACTGTTATCAGAGACAAATAAGGACATTTTATAAGGATAAAAGGGGCATCTATCAAGAGTGTATATGTCACAATTATAAGCATATGTGATGCACATGAAGCAAAGACCAACTGAATAAAAAGAAGAAATAGACAATTCAACAATAATAGTTGGAGACTTAAACATGCTACTTTTAGTAATGAATACAAAGACTAGGCAAAGGGTCAGCAAAGAAATAGAAGGCTTAAACAACCCTAACATGCATCTAAAGAATACATCACCCATAATTGCAAAATACACATTCTTCTCAAGTGCACATGGAATATTCTCCAGAATAGACCATATGCAGGCCATAAAACAAATGTCAATGAATTTTAAAAGACTGAAATTATACAAAGTGTGTTCTCTGATTTTAATGGAATAAAATTAGAAATCAATAACAGAGGAAAGTTAAGGACTAAAAATTAGGAGCTAAAGGAAAACAATGCTCAACGGAAAATTTATAGCTATAAACATCTCCATTAAAAAAGAAAAAAGGTAATTCTTCACCTTAAGAAATTAGAAAGGTACGAGTATACTAAACCCAAGGCAAGCAAATGAAAGAAAATTAAAAAAGAATAGAAATAAACAAATAGAGTAATAAAAAAAAGAAAAGAAAGAAAATCACTGAAATCAAAAGTTAGTCTTTTATAAAGAGCAACATAATTGAAAAAATTTAAGCTAACCAAGAGAAAAAAGGGAAGAGTCAAATTACTAAAATCAGAAATGAAAGAGGGAACTTTTATACTAACTTTTCAGGAATAAAAAGAATTATATGAGGCTATTATGAAGAATTGTATGCCAATAAAATAGATAACAAACAAAATGGAAAAATTCCTAGAAAGATACAAACTACCCAAAATGATTGAATAAGAATTAAAAAATCTGAAGTCTCTACTCTCTGGAGAGCTTAGAGCAGTTGTCTTCAAACCTATCAGACCCAATAACCCTTTAAGAAGTAAATGTTTAATAATAATCCCTTTCTTTCAAGAAAATCAATTCATAGATAATATAACTTATTTAAATATATCTGGTTAGGAAAATGTAATATGAAATGTTATTTTTAATGTAGTAGAGGAATAAAATAAAATGAATTTTCACAAACAAATATCGATTTAATATGGAAATGTTCAGGTTGTGACTACACTACAAGACAAAATGAAATCATGAGATACTTCACCTACATGTAATGAATGAAATTGTTTAAATGGGAGGGGAACAAAAAAAGATCAATAAGGGATCTGTTATATGGTAACTCAAATACCAAAGTGGTAATGTAGATGGTAATGTAATTTTCCAAAATGATACATATTTTTTAAATCTTATTTTAATTTAAATCTATAATTTCTGGAAAATTCAGTACATATAAAAATGTCTCAAAATGCTGGTATTCATGTATTGAGTGATTGTATTAAGACTCAAATATTTACAAACTGATTTTCATTTATATCTTTGCTAGAATGTTCAAAAGTCATGCAGCATGGGAGCTGGTTATCTATCATGGGGGTCACCCCACTAAGTGCTTGACACCAAATACCCCTGTCTCCTGCCAAATAATTGTAAGTAGCAATAAATATAAAGATGTGGTTTGTGTTTGTTTACCTATTTCTTGAGAACATCAATGAAATATAACCAGAGATAATTTCTAGTCTGTCCAGAATGTATCCGGCCATGTACTAGAATAATAGACATTTATTGAAGAAGATACTAGATACAAGAAACATTGTGCATAGGACAATGATGCCTCAGTCTCCTTCAAAGCAAGCAACTTGGGACCTCACACAGTTTTCCCAGTCACCATCAGCTACCCCACTGTATTTTCCTGAATCTCATCGATGATCTGAAATCTCTTCCCTTTCAAAGGTTATTTTAGTTTTGGGAAAAGCTAGAAGTCACAGGGAGCCAAATCTTGGCTGTAGGGGGCTGAGTCACCTGGGTGATTTGATGTTTCACCAAAAAACTCTGCATGAGATGCGAAACCTGCGTGGGCATGTTGTCGTGATGAAGCTGCCAATCACCAGTTGCCCATAGCTGTGTCTTTCTGACTTTCTGAATCATCCAAATAGTTTCTCTGGAGGACTGCTCAAGCTTAATGCAAAATTTGATGCAGATTCATTGCTCTACTCGCTCTACAGTCATTTTATATGCAAAGGTTACACAATACACATGCTCACTCAGGGGTATCTACCACCCCCACTGACTATGACAGTGAAGTTGTCATTGTTCACACATGCACATTCCAGTCCACTTTCCTTGGCTGCCAGGTTACATCGATGTCGTGTAAACCATTATCGTTATATTAACAATGGCTGGACTTTTTCTGGGCAGATCTCAAATTTCAAGGGCTGCTGATATCTCACGTTAAAATCTCATTAATTTAAGATGAAAGCATTAAATTCAAGGTTTTAAAAACAATAGTAGAGTGTTATTAAGAAGAGTAGCTAATACTTACCTGGCAGGGGGCATACCTTGATCACAAAGGTGGTTTTCCCAGGGTGAGGCGTACCCACTGCACCCTGGATGTGCTGACCCCTGCAGCTTTCCCAAATGTAGGAAACTCGGCTGCGTAATTTGTGGTAGTGGGGGACTGTGTTCATGCTCTCCCCTAAAAAAAGGAAAAGAAGAGTAGCTGACAAATAACAGTTGTTTACCAATTGGCTTAATACAATTTATTTTAATCAGTTCTGGCACTCACAGTTTATACATCCTTCTACAGACAACTTTTAAGAAAGGTAATGGAAATCCTAAAGGGTCACACTTCTTCTCCAATCAAATTGTCCAAGGTAAACACTGACTAAGGTAAAATTTACTTTAAATAAGAATGCTTTATTTCTTCCCACAACTATTACATGTTTTGTTCACAATTACTTAAAAGGGAGATAAAATCTGTAACCTACATTATATATAGTTTCCCAGTGTATTTTGAAATGTTGAATGGAGCCAATATGGACTTAGAGGAGATAAGAGCCCAAAATAATGCAATTTTATTTTTAGGAAAGAGAGAGTCCCTTATTGTTTGGAACACACATTATTAGTTCTGTTCTTAATGTTAACAAAAAGATCTTAATTTTCTTGGTGTCACCATCTTAATAGAAAAAAATAGCCAAAATACTTGAGTGAAATAGCCTGTTATCTTAAAGCAAAATCTGCCATTTTAAATGAACAATATAAGAAATACCAGAAGGATTTATAACCAATGGATTTACACTCAAACTATGACACAATAAGAGGAGTAAGACTGTGAAGGGAATCTCTCAGGACAAAGTATGGTTCAGTGCAGACACTGAGCCTAGAGCAGATGGTTCAGAAAACTTCTTGGGGTAATGAAAATGTTCTAAGTATTTATTGCAGCAATGCTTAGATGACTGCACATTTGGAAAAAATCACAGAACTGTGTATCTAAAACTAGTGAGTTTTATTATATATAATTATGACCTTAAAAAACGATTCGGGGATGTAGTTGCTGGCATTTGCCCAGTGATTCAACACTATCAGGGCCAGTGTTAATGTTATGGTTTATTTTTGTTATCATTCAATGAAAGTCTCATTCAATTTATAAGGTTCAGTTAAAACAGTGCTTTGGGAAAAATATATAGCCCCAAATATGTCCATTAAAGACAAAATACTGAAAATTAATATGCTAATCATTTTTTCAGGAGATTAGAAAAATGGTAAAATAAAGGTAAAAATAGTAGAAGAATAAAATTTAAAAAGGGATCAATGAAAAGAATCAACAAAACCAAAAGTTGGTTAGTTTTAAACAAAAATAAAATTGATAAGCTTCTATTGAGATTTTTTTTTAAAGGAAGAGAAAGAAAGAACAAATAACCAATATCAGATTGTCCAGACATTATAAACAACTTAGGCCAATGATTTAAAAAATTCAGATGAAAAAGACAAATTGCTTGATAATATAACCAATCAAAACTGATAGAAAAGGAGATAGACAAACTAAAAATGCCTAAGGCAATTTTTAGTAATTGTTACTAAATCTTTAGTTAAGTAATTAAATCTGTACATTAAAACCTTTTCACAAAGAGAACTCTGAGCTCATATAAGCAAAAACTATATCTAACAAAGAAATAATGTCAACATTACACAAATTATTTTACAAACTTACAAATATGAGAATACTAGCTCTATCAATCAAGAGAAGTTAGTTCATGACTGGGTTGATGACAACAAAAAGCCTCAGAAATCTCCATAGAAAATATAACATTATTTCATACATAAAGTATAAATGTATACACACAATATTTTACTATACATGCTATAATACTACATATAGGTAATGTACTATAGTATAATAAATGTAAACAACTACAGAAATCTCAATATAATATGTAATACTATCAATACTATATTATATATACTATTTGAATACTATACAAAATAGTATTATAGTATAATAAGATATATATTAAGTGGTTTTTGGTCTTATTATATTTAGGTGATATAGGGGAACTAAAAATGATAAGATATTGAGATATACACAGATTTTCAGCAACAAATTCTTATATGAAATATGAAAATCACCTACAACTATAACATTTAGATAAAGCTAATATTTTATGATACATACATAAAGACTGGGGAAAAAGTAGGTTTACAGTTTTGAATATGTGAAACACAGTTTATTCTTATACTATTTTTTAATTATTGAATTATTTTCCTTACATAGAATTGTAAACCTACTATTTCCCTACCATGTATGTTGGTTTAAAGAACATACTGAGAGATGCAAGTTAAAACCACAATGAGATACCACTTCACACCAGTCAGAACGACCATCACAAACAAATCAACAAACAACAAGTGCTGGCGAGGTGGTGGAGAAAAGGGGAGTCTAGTGCACTGTTGGTGGGAATGCAGACTGGTGCAGCCACTGTGGAAAACAGTTTGTAGTTTCCTCAAAAAACTAAAAATGGAACTGTCTTTTAACCCAGCAGTTCCACTGCTGGGATTATACCCTTAGAATCCTGAAACACCAGTTCAAAAGAACCTATGCACCCCAATGTTGATAGTAGCACAATTTACAATAGCCAAGATTTGGAAACAACCTAAGTGCCCAACAGTAAATGAGTGGATCAGAAAATGATGGTACGTTTACACAATGGAATACTATGCAGAAGAAAGAAGGAAAGAAAGAAGGAAAGAAAGAAGAAAGAAGAAAGAAAGAAAGAATGAAAGAAAGAAAGAAAGGAAGGAAGGAAGGAAGGAAGGAAGGAAGGAAGGAAGGAAGGAAGGAAGGAAGGAAGGAAGGAAGGAAGGAAAGAGCCACTACCCTTTGCGACAGCATGGGTGAAACTAGAAAGCATTATGCTAGTAAAATAAGCCAGGTGGTGAAAGACAGATACCATACTATCTCACCTGTATGTGGAACCTAATCAACAAAATAAACAAGCGAGCAAAACATAGCCAGTAACATAGAAATAAAAGGCAAGCTGACAGTAACCAGAGGCGAGGGAAGAGGGGGATAATAGAAGAAAAGGAGAGGAAGGGTCATCAAGGGACATGCATAAAGGACCCATTGACAAAGCCAAATGGGGGAAGGATTGAGGGTGGGAGGTGTGGATGGGTCGGGCTGGGGAAAGTGGTGGCGGTAAAATGTTGATGTGGGGATGAATGGATGGGGTGCAGGGTGGTTAGGATGAAAGGGAGAAAAAAATGAGACAACTGTAACGGCATATAAATAAAACATACAAAAAAAGTTTTTTAAAGAACATTCTCTGAGCTATCTGGCTTTGAAATTTGTGGGATTTTCTTTATAGCCTAATATATGTCAGATTTATAAATTCTCCCTGCAAGTTCATCAAACTAAGATGAATGACCACATTGGAGGACATAAAATTTACACTCCTAATATCATACCAAAGGGGTCAGGTGACTCAATTTGTAAATATATGGAGGTCAACTTCCAGTGGGGCAAATTTTAACTAATGAGGGACAGGAGGTATATGGGGCTTGGGAGAGGTAAAGCTAACTCTCTCCTTTGCACCCTGTTACAAGTTGTAGAGAGCAGGAGCAATAAAACGGCCTTAGTCTGGTCAAGATAGCATAAAGCATATAAAACAAAATGGATTCACTCGTGTTAACCAAGGTGGATGCCAGTCAGCCATGACACTTTGGTTCATGAGGGAAGCTACCTAAATCACTCTAGACATATCTGGCCAAGAGACACACCTAAAATATCTGCACACATGATCAGAACAGCCATGTCTGCAGAGCGGGACCACCCACAGATAGGCTCCTAGGGAAATTCCATTCCTACCGTCATGGGTGCCAAGACACTTATCAAGAGACTCAGAAGGGTGGAGCACATCACTCTCAAAGGCCTAACTAAGGCAGTCTCCAAACCACCGCTGAGACAGCTGAGCTCCACACACCAGAGTGCTACTCCACGCCATGCTGATCTCCCTTGGCACCAATTGCCAGAGGCTCTGCGCTGCTGGACTAAGGACTTTGTCTGCCCTGCTGCCCACCTGGCTCCAGAGATCCTTCCTTGCAAGATGCTGACGACTCCCTTGCCCATCGTGCTGTCTCCTGGACCTGCAGACTGAGACTCTGGGACTCGGGTTACTTATTCCCCATTAATTGCTGTCTGTGTGTTATATTCTCTTAAATTGTTAGGGTGTAAGTAGGACACTAATGTATGTTAATGTTCTACTCTGAGTGAACCTGCATTCAATAAAAGCTAAGTGAATAGGATAGTCACCTTGTGTGATTTTTGTCTATTCTCTGGCGCCGGGCTGCTCATTAGGCAGCTAGTGGAGCATTTGCCCAGCTGACTTATAGGAAAGACTATATTGTGAACATATGCTCACAACACAAGTCATAATTTCCTATCAGGATTTTCCGAAGATGTCTCATTTACCAAGCAACTAAGTATACCTTTATGTTCACAAAGTAGAATGATATTACCTTAGGCTTACTTTCCTTCCTTCCTTATCTCAGGTCCATTTTTCCTGATTTTGTTGACCTGAACTTGCACCTCCCAACAAAACATTAGTTCTTTTGCTTCAGGCTTTTATTGTAGAGAACCCCAGCAAAAAGACCAATTGGAATTGAATTTAGACATGTAAGACATAATACCTGGTTGATAAGATTTGTGGAATATCTCTGATGGAACTGAAGCTGAATGGGAATGGATATAATTTATATTAGTTGAAAATAAAAAGTGGATTCAGGGAAGTAGAAAAATATTTCATATAGAGGAAATGGCATTAACTATAATAGGAGGCAGGGTATAGATTTTTTTATTAAAGGATATGGTCCCAGGTATTGCAGAGACAAAGTAAAGAATTTATGTTATGGAGGTTCCAGGTATCAACCATTTGGCCATTCAAAATACAATGATTTGTAGCCAAAAAGAGTTCTGATGGAGAAAGAGAACAACCTGAATAAAATAAAAGGGTTTTCTGATGGTTAAACTCTGGGAAGGTATAACTCCTCCTAAACAATTGTCCTGTTAACCCATTTGTCCCCCCACAGTGTCCAGGGATTTGGGTACTCTACCCCTCTTCCCAATCTGTTGTAGCAGTAAAGACTAGCCAAGGAATGCTGTAATAACAACCCTGGTGGGTTATGACACCAAAGGTTTGTTTCTTGTTCATGTTATGTGTCCACTGCAGTTTTCATTGTCTTTGTTTACACTCTAGAACCCAGGCTGGAGAAGTAGTTCCTACTTAGAACATTCAAAGTCACAGTGACAGATGGAAAAGAGAGAACACAGTACAAGAGGTTTAGCCTCTTAAAATCTCAGGCTGGAAGTGACAGAGAACATCATAACATTGTTTATTACCCAATGCAAGTCACTTCTTAAAGACTAATTTCACTTATTCAGGGAAATATAATCTTTCCCCAATGAGGGAAAAATATTGAGAAACAACAACACAATTAAGCTAATACTATAGGCACTCAACAAATTTCTCTCCCCTCTTTGACTTAATACTCACTCAACTGAAACTCAAGAGGAGCATATAACCTACCTTATGCTTTTATTTCATGCTTTTTCACAATCTAAAGCAACCCAAGGGAGAAAATAATCAAAATAATCTTTTAAAAAGACATAGATTAAAAGAAACCTTAAAAATACTAATATACTAAAAATACTAGTATACTACTCTCTGACTGATGAATCTTCTTGACTGTTAATTATTTCTTTCAGTCCTAGTAAAGTAAGAAGAACATTAGCTAGTTTGCAACAACTGTCTCCCAGCATCCTTCCTTTGCCTAATACATTTTATAGCAGAATCCTCTTATGAGGTGAGATCATGCCCTTCAATAGCCTTAATTTCTAATCTCCTTTGCAGCTAGTGTGGCCCTATAGCAAGCTATATGCCAGTAGTTTGTAAATGGAAATAATGTGTGAAACTTTTGAGTAATCTTAAAGGTAAAAGCACTTTTCCTGGATAGAAAAAATGTGAGGAGCTGCCAATGGCTCATGTTGGATGCCATGAGCAAGCAAGTTGAAGACAGCAGAACTCATCCACTCACTCAATCACTCAGCTACATTCCACCCTGTGAAAGAAATGAGCTACTAACTTAGCGTAATGTTGTTGTTGTGTCTTCATACAGCAACTTGGGTTATCTTCTAACTAGTACTTACTTGTTAAATTTTGTGCTACTCTTAGTGAAAGCTCAACATCCTTACTTACTATTCCAAAGTTTTCTCTAAACCCAGGCTCACTGATAGGCCTGTGGAGTAGCCTCAGAAGTGGCTATCATAATTTTAGGACACTTCTAGTTCTATCTGAAAACCCAACAAAACATTTCTCTCTTGGACTTTTCATTAATTACCTTCTAGTTCCAAATTAATGTGCAGAGCAGGTTAAGACACCAAACTCAATTAAAGTTCAAATGTTTCTCTGATTAAGTTGTAACATCTTACCATTTTACCAAGTCTAATCTTTCTCTCAGTTAAATGAAATATTATTAAACCTCATCATAGAAAGTGATCTTGGAGAATTTTATTGGCATAACTCTCTTTTATCAAAATATCTTAAAAAGATAACTTTTTAAAAGTATATGTAATTGCCTTGAGGAAGTGGGAGACTACCAAATATATTTCACTTTATACTAGTTGTCCTATTTATTTTATTACCTAATAGTGTCTAATGAAGTTTGCAACAGGAAGGTAGTGTCTGCTTACCTAATTTTTAGAATCAGAGAATCTCTGTTGATAATAACTTATTTTATTTTTATTATCTCCATGAAACATTATGACTCCAAACATTTAACTCCCTAATTTTAGAGTGCTAATGAAAACATGCCCTTGTCTACTCCTGTTTTGTAAAATGTCCATTGATCATATGACACCGAAGAGTCTTCTGAATCACCAACAGCGAATTCCCTGTTTTAAATTTGATTGAAGTCTTAAAGTTCTTAAAGTACATGTATGTGCTTCATCCAATTGTTCCTTCTGTTCACCCTTTCAGAACTCTCTATAGACTGTTATCAAATAACTTCTACTACATTTCTCTATTGTCCTCCACAATCAGGTAATGATGTTCCTAAGCTCAGGGATTCTCTCTTTGGCCTCTGTGTCCTCAGTGTCTTACATCGTAGGCCTTCAATTATCACTAAATTATCAGGTGCAAGAATGGATGGATGAATGCATAAATGGATGAATAAACGAAGAAATAAATACTCTGAGACAATGTGGGCTCACTATTTTCCTTCTAAATATGGGTGAGTAAAAGTGTTAAATAAATAATTGATGATCAAATTTTTCTTTTGTCAATAAGTATATGTTCCCTAAAGTTACTTACCTTATTACTGATATTGTACTTAGATCTTAAGTTGATAGGAACTAAGTTTGGCTATTAATCTCAAAATAAAATGAAGATAGCCTTAATGTAAATAAATATACATTTTTCATATATATATGAAAAACAGGACTGCACCACATTAATCCATCCTCCTCTGGAGGAGGAGCTGGGGTGAGAATAAAAACTATTGGGTGGAGAAGTCCATGGAAAACATCTGCCAGTAGTGTTTCAAAGAATGAAGAGTACACTTATTGTGTGTGCTATTGCCAAAGCCCCCCCCAAAACACAACATCAATAGAGTACTGTTTGTTTTTTCTATAGTCAATAGATCAAAAGCCTCTCAGCAGTGCGATCTGCTCTTTGTAAGGAGAAAAGGTCTATCCAGAGAAATGGGGGAACACATCTGGAAACATCTGTCTATGGAGCTGCTTGAAAAATTACCATGTAGCAGCAATAGGAGAAACATCTGTGCAGTGTGCAGCAGACCAGCCAAGGAAGGGAGCTGCTGGGAAGAGAACTACATAATCAAGACAAAAATTAGGGTGAAGACAGGCATCCCCTGAATGACAAAGTTTCCCAGATTCCATTTTTAGCCACATGTAATCAATAAGGACAGTTTTCCCTTCCAAAGTCTGTAGATTAGCAGCACCTGCTCCAGGCATAGCTGGGCAGAACGCAACATGTTAAGGCAGGGATTTTCAACCTTTTTAATCTCATGGCACACATAAAATAATTAGTATAATTCTGTGGCACACCAAAAATATATTTTTTGCTGATGTGACAAAAAAAAGGCATAATTTTGATTCACTCACACTGGGTGGCTATTATTATGCTGTTGTCATTTTTTTTGTTTGCCAATATAAGGAAAAAGAGGACAAAGCCTCTGACTAAATAGTCAGGTACTACATATTTTAAAAATTCTCGTAGCACACCAACATGCCATGGCACACCACTTGACAACAGCTGTGTTAAGGTAATTTCTCAAAGAGCTCACCCAATGTCATTGAAAAGTAGAATCTGTATATTATGTGTTCACTGTGAAGTTCTAAATACTAATTAATTACTTTAAAATAATACATTAGAGAAGGTCATAAACCTGAATTTGAACCCAAAATACTTTATACATAGTTTAATTACACAACATTTATACATTAATTTTAATAAAAGTAGTTTTAAAATAATATTTTCATCAAAATGAACACAAGTTTAACATTTTTCTCATAACAAGTTTTCATTATATTTTGAGTTAATACCATCATGTCAGTTTTTAAAAATAAATAGTGAATATTCAGTTGCATGCCCTTTAAAATACAAATTTATTAAATTTTTTCTATATTCCTAATGGAGAAACTTTATCATTTTTTAGTAAGTTAACCCTGCTACTTGATTAAAATACAAAATTAAAGAGAGCCTTCCTACAACTGTAAAACAAGATGTTTTTATTATTTATGAACTTCAGCCTGTAAACATGGTGTTCCCAATATTGGTGTTAATTAAGAAGTTGTCAAATTACATTAGGCTGGAGTGGCCTAATGCTTTTCTTGCACCTTAAGCAATAAATGCAACATAAGGAAAATTATGTAGATTTTTCAAACCAAAATATGTTTGCTGTTTAGGAAACAACAGGGAATTTTCTCGGAATTAAATACCTTGGCCTTCTCCATTTAATCATGTCACTAGAATATTGCTTTTTCCCCCTCAGTCCATGTTGCCTAAATTCAAAACAGAAAAAATAAAGGTATTTGTAACAATCAAGAATTTCTCCAAATAGAATATCTTTTGTATATAATTTATAAATTAACTTTATTATCTGGCTTATTTAATCCTTTCTACACCCCTGTATTAAGTTTTTATTAACCTTATTTGTGGATGACAAAATTGGAAATGTAAAGAGTGTTTTAACTTTCCTCATTACATAACTGACCAAGAGCAGAGTTAATCTTTGGACTCCTGTGTTCTGGTTATACATTTGTACTTTTTAAAAATACTTTTTAAGAATTCAAAAAAACTATTAAAGACTGAGGAGGCAGGGGAGCTCAAAATTATAGTCTCGATGTGTGAGATCTATAATAAGTGATTTATATGTTATTTAAATAATATTTTTCAAACTCTTGTGAGGTAAGCATTATTTTCTCTATGCCTAAGTGGAGAATTTTAGAGAGGATGAGTAATGTGCCTAGAATGGTACAGTTAATGAGTGTCAGACCTTCTATTCAAATGCCAGCTTGACAGATTCTCCCAGACCCTCGCACGTCCATCTTCACAGACAAGCAGCATCAGCACCACGTGGGAACTTGGTAGATACATGGAACCTTAGATCCCACTCTCAAAATAATGAATATTTTTAACAAATCCCCATGAGATTCGTAAACACATAAATGTTTGAACAGTACTGTCATATACTACATTAGTCTGATATCAAAATTTAATCTATTGAAAAGCAAACAGGACACAGAGTCTATATTATTCATATCTGGCCATCCCTACTAGACTCTAAGCTCCTCAAGGATAAAGTGTAAAACTATTCCCACCAGTGGAACAAAGTCTAATGCTAGGAGTAGATGCCTAATACATGGTTATTTCTTCAGTTAATTGTACTCACACAAAAAAGTATTTGTATTCTCTTGTATATAAATAAGATGTTCTTTGTATGTCTTATATGTATTAGGGGATGTTAGGTGGGGAATTGGTTATTTTACTTCTGCTGTATCTGTGATTAAACAAAATATACAGCTATTTTAATGAAATGTGATTTTTTTGCCCAAAATTCTGTTTGGATGGTTTACATATTGTTTTATTGGTTTTGCTTCTTGTGTTTTTAGTAAATAATATTTATGGTGGGAACAGAAGAGCTATTATAATATATGGTTATGACAACATTCATATCCTCCTATCTAACCCCACAGAGAAGAGGAGATATATTGAGGAAGGCTCAAAATCTCTGCACAGAAACACAAAGCTACAGAGTTGGAAAAAGGATGTGGAACTAACCATGGAAATGGGTGACAATGCTGCAGGTCATTTCAGTGATGGGGCCTCCAAGTTGCCTGACAGAGGAGCCAGCAGAATAAAAGACACATAAAAACTAGGACAGAGAAAAACTGGAAGACAACCTAAAAAAACCCCAATATTATATTAATGTGATATTTATATTTTATAGACTAATACAGTATAATTATAAAAATAAACATTTGTTTAATGCACACCACATGCTAGAAACTGTACAAAGTGGTTTCTTATGTTAACCTGTTTATATTTTACAGTGATGTAGAGAAGTTTTCATTTTTCAGAGGAGGTGATGGAGACTCAAAGAGGTGAACCAGTTTGTCTAAACCAAAACTTAACTCCTTCTATTTTCACTGTTCCAACACTAGCGGAGGATCAGAATCATCCAAAGCACTTTCCCCATCTGTAAGTTTCATTGGTGTTCATATATTTGTTTAAAATATGAAACAGTTTATTATGTACAAAGTGAAGGCAGATTGCATTATATAATACTTCCTTTGATCTAATGTGTGTTGCCATGAACATCCATGTGTAGTTTTTTGTGTGGACACACATTTTTAGTTCATTTGGGTAAACACCAAGTAGCCCCATTGCTGGTTCATAAATCCAGTGTATGTTCAGTTGTTTAAGAAACTGCCAAACTGTCTTCCAAAGTGTTGGTGCATTTTGGGTTCCCATTAACAATGGATGAGAGTTCCTGTTGCTCCACATCCTCCTCAGCATTTGCATGGTCAGTGTTCCAGGTTGTACCCATTCTCAGTATGCAGGGGTGTTTCATTGTTGTTTTAACTTTCAATTCCTTAATGATGTATGATGTTGAACATCTTTTCATGTACATATTTTCTATTTGTATATCATCTTTGATGAGTTGTCTGTCTGATATTTTGCTCATTTTGAATTGCATTGCTTGTTTTCTGATTGTTGAGTTTTAAGAGTTCTTTGCATGTACTGGATACAAGTTCTTTAACAGATAGGTGTTTTGCAAATATTTTCTCCCAGTAAGTGCTTTGTGTTTTTATTGTGTGAATGGATTCTTTCATAAAGTAGACCTTTTTAATACGAATGAAGTCCAAGTTACTAGTTTTTTATGGATTGTGCTTTTGGTGTTGTATCTATGCAGTGATTTCTAAACCCAAGGTCACCTGGATATTTTTCTTATTTTACATTCTCAATATTTTATAATTTCATTTTTTACATTTAGGTCTATGAGCCATTTTGAGTTAATTTTTTGAAAGGCATAAAGCCTTTGTCTAGATTCACCTTTTAACCTGTAAACATCCAGTTATTCCAGAACCACCTGTTGAAAAAACTGTCCTTCTTCCATTGAATTGCCTTCGTTCCTTTGTTAGAGATCAGTTGATTATATTTGTGTGGGTATATTTCTGGGTTCTCTTCTGTTCTATTGATCTATTTGTTTAATCTTTCATAAATATCATACTGTCTTGATTCCTGTAACATTTAAAATATGTTACTTAACAGTTATATTGTATTGATTCCCATAACATTTAAAATATGATATTTTGTAAGTGAATAGATAAACTGGTAATATAGACCATGGAACATTATTTAGCACTAAAAAATGTTATTTAGTAAATATGTAGGTAAACAGTAGTAATAAGGAAAAAGGAATATTATTTAGCACTAAAATGAACTATCAAGACATGAAAAGACATGAAGGAAGCTTAAAGGCATATTACTAAGTTAAAGAAGCCAAACTGAGAAAGCTACATATTGTATGATTCCAATCATGTGACATTTCAGAAAAGGCAAAACTATGGGAATAGTGAAAAGATCCATGGTTACCAGGAGTTTGGGCTAGGAGATAGAGATGAGTCAGCAGAGCATTTGGCTTTGAGGGCAATGGAAGTGTTCTGTCTGACTCTGTAATAGGGTATATATAATTTATGCATTTATAAAAATCCACAGGATATAGCACACAAAGAATCTAAACCATGCACTTTAGCCAATAATAATGTATTAGTATTAGCTTATCAGTTGTAACAAACGTACCACAGCAAATGCAAGATGTTAGAGTAGTGGAAAACACAGGTGGGGAAAGAGGAGTATGTGGGAACTCTATATTCTGTGTTTGAATTTTCTGTAAATGTAAAGCTGCTCTAAAAATATAGCCTATCCATAATTCTTTAAAATGCTACAGGAGTTCAGAGGGAAAAAATTTTTCTAGTCAAAAAAAAAATCAAGGAAAATAAAACTACTTGGAAGAGATGGCATTCCAAATAAACTTTCACAAATGGTTAGGGTTTAGGTAATATGATATCTTAGTGCAGAGTAAGGACATTCTGGCAGAAGAAAAAGAATCAGTGAAGACAAAGGTAATATTCCCAACACAAGAGTTAAGTAAATGAGCAAATCAATTCACCTGTGGTTCTTCTGTGAATTATGCACCAATAATCTTTACTATTTAACCAATGTGAGCCTCAGGTTTTGTTTTTTACTAGTAAAGTAGGGATAATTATAGATCACATGGTTATTCTTATAATTAAATTATATAATATACATAGGTCCACAGAATAGCACAAGCATGTAGTGGTCCTAGAAAAATAGCACTATTACTATTCCTATTATCAGTAGGAATGTGTTCAGTAGATATAAGTTGTAATGGATACTTTCTTGGTAAAGTGGATGTAGAGGGACTGAAAGAACAGTAGGAGAAAAAAATTTTGGTGAGAACAACTCCTAGAATGTTTGAATGTAAGCTAAAGACTTTGGATGATATTTTGGTTTTAAGGAAGTTATTGGAGAAGAATCTGCACTGGTCAAATGTCATAATATCTGTAATGCATCTTGCACTTTGTCACATAATAGATGTTAAGGCTGTCAGAATGTTAAGAACATTCTGACAGAAAAAATTCAAAATCAAAAGAAAAAATTCCAATGAGGTGAGGATTTTCAACAGTCAAATATTGAGAGGTATTGAGGAGTTTAAGATAGAGTTAAAACCATTGGATGTGTCAATTGGTTGATTGTAGGTGATTTTCAGAAGACTGTTTTCATAGAGCAGTTAGAACAATAAACAAAAACATGGGTTTTTAAGGTGTGTGTAGTAAGGAACTGAAAAAAGTAGTGAAAACAACTCATCCTAGAAGTTTAACTGTAAAAGGGAGGAGAGACTTAGAATAACTCAAAAAGAGAAGTAAAATTAAGAGAACTGTATTTTAAGATGGGAGAAGACTATCACATGTAATAAGAACTTTTCAATGATACTAAAGAATCAAAAAATATAGAAGGTATGCAATCAAAGTACATTTTGTGGGTAGATATCAAAAAGGGATAGAGAGAAATGATTAATTTTAATTGAAGAAAGAATGAAGGAAAGAGGAGAGAGTGATTGAAGAAATAGAAATTTTGTAATAGAGAAGATAACAACTGAAACACCTCATTCATTTAGCAAACATTTTTATGCACCTAAGTACCAAACACTGTGCTAGAGAGTAGAAGACAAAGACAGAAGCGTAAGAGACATACAATTCCAGAATGGTGCAGTTAGCTCTGTGATAAAGATGATTATGAAATGCCATAAGAGATGGGGGGAATCCACCAATAAGACAATATTTCAACTATGTTTTTAAGTTAATGAACAAGGTGGAGCAGTTGGGGGAAGGCATTTCAGAGAGAAGAGACAGAAGTGCAAGCGTAAGTATGTTGTAAATAAGGAAACTCATGTCAGATGGTCCTTTGTAGGTAAATTCTCATTTGCTGGGTTCTGTAATAACTAACAGGAACATTTGTTCTCCTCTAAGTCAAAAGCGTAGGCAGTAGAGGTTATCTCCACAGCTGACCTTTGCCTCATTTCAATCCAACTATTCCTTTCACCTCCCAATAAAGATTGTTATTTTACTGGTCTGTGAGTACATACAAGCAATAACCAGATAACTGCAAAACCAGTTCTCTCTTTGCCATACATATTAATGATAACACTGTTTTCTTAACACCCACTGCAGATATTTTGTGTCTTCACTTATTCCTCTATTGGTATAAAATATTTTATTTAATTATTTTTAGATTTGGATTTTATCTATTTTTTATTTAATTTTTATTGTATTTTTTCTATTATCGTTTAGTCCCCTTATACCCCTCTGCCCAGCAATCACCAAATATTTTAAATTACTTTTTCGTAAAAACTTTCCCTCTTTCTTACTTCCTACACATACTGATTTTGTTTTAGTCTAAGTCATCATTAGATTATTCCTAAATTAATACAACAATCTTTTCAGCTCCTGACCCAGAAATTCCACTACTTGTACCAGATTGCACCGAGGAGCATTCTAACAGTGATGAAGGATAGGCCGACTCTGGGGACAAGGTACTTTGTTTTAATCCCAGCTTCACTGTTTACTTACCATAGCATCTTGGGCTTGATAGTTCTCATGTATAAAATAAGACAATTACTATCTCCTTTAGATGATTATTGTGAGAAATAGATACATTCATGTTAACATATTTTGCTTGACACATAGAGCCAAATATTAATACCGATCTTTTGTTACTTATATGAATATCTTACTGCAACTTAAATCCTGTAAATTCCTTAACAGCAGGGGTTGATGCAGACATACTATTTCACTGAATTCTTCTGCAAAAAGGTGCTGAATTTAATATAAATAATTTAAAACATAAATTAGTCACTAAGAAAATATTTCTATAATGATTGAATGAGGAAATAAAAGGCTTCAGTGTGTTTTACTAGTGGGCTATACCATCTCTGTCTGTTCCTTTTTTCCAGAAATATAGGTTTAACTAATCTCATCTAAATGACATATAACAAAATGATTTACAAATGAAAGACTATGTTTATTAATCTAGTGTATGCACTTCATTATTGTTTGAGAGGCAAATCTCTGTTTCAACACTTTTAGAATCATCAAGAAGAAATATTTTGTATGTACTGTTATTTTGCATGCACTTCCTTACATGCTAGGATCCAATTAGCCATTGATCTTCTGGAATGGGGAATATTGGAGTTCTGGAGATGCTGAACTTTGAAGACCTGTAGTATGGAATAGAATCAAACAAACATGAGTTGTACAGCTTTGCTATTTCTTTAGAGAAATATTAAAACATTACTGGAAGCTGTAATTTTATGAACTTCAAAAGCCAGAGGAAATCTAACATCCTACAGGATCATGGTAAGACTAAGCCCCACTCATCAGCACTGCAGTGATGACAACATAGTCATTTTTCTGGTAAATATAAAAACGTATGCTCAACTGAGTGAAAAAAATTAGCAAGTTACATTACAAGTTGGAGGGTCCCACATTACCACAAATACATAGGGCTTTATAGACATTATAAATGAGTTAAAGCCTTTTGGGAAGTCTGTCAGAATAGTGAGTTTTCATCTCAAAACTAATACACATTTTTCAGAATTCCAGAACCATGGAGTCATTAAATATCATAATGAGAATTTAAAGCATATGCACAGAGGCTTTAAGATGTCAAAATATCTATTCTGTACTCTCCACTAACCAGAACATTTAGAGGAGCTTTTACATCTATAACATACACAGCAAGTCTGGCTAGAACACAATTCTAAAGAAAACCCAAAGTCTTTCTCTGCTTTGAGGCGAAGGCTGAGTGTTTTGCTTCTGTCTGGCCTCTCGAAAAGATTTCCAGTCATGAAAAGACTCATGACAATGTAGATATATACATGAACACACTGCTTGAATAGCTCAAGATAAATAGGCCACAAAGACCTGTGGGCAAATAAAAGGCTACATTTCATGGGGAGGGGTTATCAGTTCCTACCCACAAACTAACTGGGCACATTGAGCGAGCATCAGCAATTGCTTGTGCTTCCATCAGAGGACAAAGCCTGGCCTGAGTCAAATTGAGCTCATTAAGAGCTAACACCTCAGAGTTCACCAACACAGGAGCTAACCAACTGGGGGTGGCAATTTTTGGAGTCTTTCAATTAATGCCCTCTATTAATAAGTACCTCCTGCACTGGGTTTTGGTTTTCACAGGTATTGCCTAGGTATATGGTTATGTGAAGACGATGAGGGCTCACTGTATGTGAAAGCTGGAGGCATTGAGGAACAATGTAACACTGACCATAGCTTTAATTCATAAATACTATATTTCATTTAAGAGATTAATCCCCTAGTCCAGGGATGTCCAACGTTTTGCTGTCTCTGGACCACACTGGAAGAAGAGGAGCTGTCTTGGGCCACACATTAAATACATTGTGACACATAATCACAAAAAAATCTCATAATGTTTTAAGTAAATTTACGATTTTGTGTTGGACCACATTCATAGTCATCCTGAGATACATGTGGTCCATGGGCCACAGGTTGGATACACCTGTGGGCCTAGTCCATTTCCCCATCATCCCAGTAGCACCTAATTACCCAACCCACTGAGAGATCTGTCCACTAAGTAATCCCCATTATTTGTTCTCAATCCCATTGGTTGTCCTCGGCATGATCTCCTTAGATTCACTCTTAAACTTTCTTCTCTCAGTTTTTCCAGACTAGAATGACTCTTTATGGCAGTCTGGCTTCTCAAAAGTTTCTCTCATCCTCTAAGATTTAGAAAACCCATACATATTTCAACCACAACGAAATAAAGTCAAACCTCAGTTCTCAAATGTCTTGGTTCTTGAACAATTCAGTTCTCAACTAAGTTGTTCACCAAAAAACAAAACAAAACAAACAAACAAAAAACTCAGTCATCTAACAAAACTTCAGGTGTCAATTCTCTACCTGACAACCCTTTCATGCTGATACCTGTAGGATCAGTCACATGCCTCTCAGGTAACAAACAAAAGAGCTTCAGTTTTCAAACAAATCACTTCTCAGTTTTCCGGAACAAATTAAATTCAAGAGCCGAGGTTCCATTGTAACTAGCAATACTGATACCACATATTCCTACACCCAGAAACTCTTGGTGAAGAGCAGCTTTAGGAATATATAACACTGAATTTTAAAAATGTGAATTTTGCTCTGTATTTGTTTCTCGGGGCTGCTAAGACATATTGCCAAAAACTTTGTGACTTTAAGCAACAGAAATTAATTATTCTCTCACAGTTCTAGGAACCAGGACTCCAACATCAGTGTCATTGGGCCAAATCAAGGTGTCAGCAGGACTGCACTCCCTCTGAGGGGTTGATGGGCGAATTAGTTCCTTATCTTTTCTGGTTTCTGGTGTTCCTCGGCCTGCGCCCTCATCACCCTAGTCTCTGCTTTTGTCACCACATTGCCTTCTCTACTGCATGTGCGTTTTCTTCTCTGATGTCTGTGTCAAATCTCCCTCTGCTTCTCGTATAATGATACATGTAGGATAATCCCCCTACCTGAAAATCTTCAAACTAATTATATTTGCAAAGATCTTTTTCTCCTAATATGGTAACTGGTTCTGGGGATTCGGTCCTGACCTCTCTGGGAGGGGCACTATTCAGCTCACTGCACCCTCAAACCTCTCTCCCCTCTTTGAGTGCTTTCTATGGACATCCGGGCATCACTTGCTCCTATTACTCTACATATACCACTCATCATATGAATTGCATGGTTATGTATTAAGGATAACTCATGTAAAGCCCATCTACTGTGTATGGGCAGGGACAAATATAACTCATGAGGTTATTTCTGGTAATTCTCAGACAAAACAAGCAAATAAAAATACACAGAAACAAAAGGATACCCCTCCATTAGCTACAGGAAAGCACCAGGTGGCCTTTGCTTTAATCACAGGCATATCAAGATGCATCACAGAGAAGGGCATATAGTGCATCCCCAAAGGGCAGTTTCAAGATGGTGCTAAGTGAAACAGCTAAGAGGTAGCTCATAAGAGCCTAGTTAAAATTGTGAGGACCTCTTGGAGCCTTCTGACCCAAAACAGAGAACAGGGTGAGACAAACTCATAAGTCTAATGGCAAGCCCGCTGGTCACAGCTTGAGAACACTGTCGGTTTCTTTGATTGCACTGATTGTCTATTTCCTAAACTCGCAGCGCTCCAGCCCCTTTGGCTATTCAGGCATTCTCCCATTCACTCAGTTTACAAATCTTTATCAAATGCCTCGGATGTGCTGGGCACAGCGTTATGCCGCTGGACGCATAGTCTGGGCTGTTCACAAGCCTGTGGTTGGGGAGAATAACTAACTCCTTGGTGTTTAGTAGGAGGAAGTCACTACGTTATCGTGTCTGTGATGAGAAGCCAAGGCCAATGACTTAATAGAAGCTCATTGTGAGTATGGAACTGGTCTAAAATGTGGTACCTTGAGACAAATGTGAAACTAGAGGAAGCAGAGACAGGGCAACTCAACCAGTTGTGCCTTTCTGCTTGGAGATTCTCCTTTCAGGGAAAACCCATAGTGTTTTTGAATTATGTTTTAATAAAGAAGTCAGGATTGCCACAGAGCAAGTGTCTTCAGAGCCCTCGGAGAAGCAAAGGAGCCGCTTGGTGAGCCCCCTCGTGTGTCTGCTGGTAACAGAACAACTGTTTTCATCTGGTTTACATCTTGGCCTTTTGAACAAAGGGTTGAGACAAGAACAATGAAGATTGAAAACTCCTGCTTTAGAGGAGCAGGGCTCATAGTGACCAAGAAACTTCTCCTGCAATGTGGTATTCATGTGAAACAGCTCAAAAACCATGTACTGTGAAAGGTAGGTCAGGCACCATCTTACATCAAGGATGGAGTATTAAGTAAATACTTAACTAATGACAGTAACTGGTGTAGGTGATGGTAACCTGATCCCTTCTAGTTTTGTTTTTTTTTCTCCTGTGACAGGAAAGAAAGCCTGGAAGGGAATGAAGAAAGGCAAACTATTGTTTCTCACAATGCTTGTCACCTCTCAATTGATCATTTCTTTGCTGATATTCTGAAAGTCCTCATCTTCTGAAGCACTTTACATCTTTATGAGTTTCTGAAGATTTGGTTTTGTGGTTTGAAAACAGAACTACATAAGTTATTTTTTAAAAAGGAATTGACCTGAGATCTAAAAGTTTGATGAAAACCTCCTCTTACCTATGGTATATGCATCATTTTTATGTTGTGAATTTTTAGAAAGGTGAGTGAAACTCATATTCGCCTGACTATGCCATCATCTGAATAAGAAAGGCAAAGTAATAACAATAATCGCCAATATTTTCTGGCTCTATTTCTTCCCAATCTAGCCCTCAAAAAATTCTTTGGCACCTAATACTCTGAGGACCTTTCATTCTTGTTCACAGTCACAAGTTCTTTAGTTACCTTTTAATGATGAAAGTGACAACTATAGCACCATAATCAAAGGCACTTAAAATAAACTGGTTAATAGTTCTAGCACTTTGACCAGACCTGCCAAAGCCTTGGCTGTGCTAGGACGCGAAAGGACCTTGCAGAAATGAAGACACTGAGAGGTGTCGCCAGCACTGAGTGCCTGAGGCGAAGGTCGCACACACAGGCAGACAGCGAGGACTGTATTGCCGACCCTCCTCTCCCAGTGCCTTGGCTGCAGGTGCCCCAATGTCTCAAAATGAAAATACAACTCTGGGGACAGGAATGGAGAAAATATTGTCTGAATACATGTTTTCTACCTTCAAAGGAATCATCTTCATGTTGACAATAAAGTTTTATTTTCTGATCACCTGAATTCCCTTTATGTAAAATTATGTAGATAATTATGTAAAAATTAATTGTTAATTAAATATAAATGTATAATTGTAATATAGCACATTATTATAATGTGATATTTATAACAGAGTTTAATATTGTATATATAAACTACTATAAACTACTAATAATTTATATTAAATATATAATATAATTTTATATTTTTCTACACTATTTTATTTATTTGGGATAATTCATTTAATCGGCCAATATTCTCCCAAAGACTTTTCCCAGTTTTTTACCCTTTCATTGCCTTATAAATGGTTTATGGAAGAGTTAAGCTCCTACGGTTCACATTTATGAAGAAAAAAAATTCATGTTCTATTCCTATGAATCAAGAACACAAGCTATAAGTAGAAAGGTCAAACTCTCAAGTCAAGGGCTGCCATGGGGAAAAGTTCTTAAATATGTAAATTGAAAGCTACCCTTTCTCAGGCATTCTTCTTATTTACTTAAATAAGTTTCTAGCTAATCTCTTTAGGTACAACTAAAAACTAACCTGCATCAGCTAAGCTTCTGGTAAAGAATTTAAAAATATATTACCATGTAAGGAAACTAAGACAACCCCCTCCTAACACACCAACCCCCATTGAACCTTACATAAAATTTCAGCTACACCAGGGCAATTGGGCAACAGAGTATTGTCTTAAGAGAACAATAGATCTCATAGATTCGCTGGAGACGCGAGCAACAAAGCAACTACTGGAAAGTCTGGTAAATCTTCCCATGCATCTGGAATTGATAGGAAGAAATGACATAGGACTATTATTTGTCTTATATGAATTCAAAAAGTCATCACCGTATTTGTTTCCCTAAGTTTGTACTTCAACATAGTATAGCTCTTTCTTGTACACAGATGTACATGATGGATCAATAGAGTGAGGGCCCATGGTTTCAATGTTCTCACCCTCCAAAACTGAATTATTCCAAGATGCTGCTAATTACACAATAATTCTTCTAAATGAAAGCTCACAGCAACGAAACTCACAGTAGGTGATGTTAATGGATAGTATTATAATATTGAATAATTGAATCGTTAGCCCCTTAGAGATCCTCAGCTTTTAAAGCTAAAGTCACCACACCTGGGATGGGAAGGCGCTATGCAATTAATAAGGAGAAGAAATAGTCCCAGAAATCAAAATAATTTTCTCTCTACTACATTTAATTTTCTCTTTACTACATTTCCTCCTCCACACTCATTTTGTGTATTTATTACCGAAGAGTGTTATCTTGTTTATTACCTCATCAGGACTTCGGTATTATATTTACTTTGTAGAAGACATTTAGCGGACTATCAGTTAGATTCAGATAATAGAGTTCATTTTTCTCTTACTCTGAATAGTTACACTATTAATAATGTTAATAATTATTTACTATTATTAGTTACCATTTTTAAATGCCAAGATATGTGTTAGGACTTAAGTATTAAACTAATTTTCTCAACGACCCATTGTAATATTCCTTCTACTGAGAGGAATCTGTAAACGAAAGCGGAGGATCGGGAGTAAGTACCTTGGTTAAGGTCATAGGGGTAAAAGTGCGGAAGAGGTATTCAAAGACAGGGCTTTCTGAATCTATCATGATTTAGGGAATTTTTACTAAATAGTTGTTATTTCTTAAATATATTTCTTTCCCCCCTGTATTTAACTGGAGTTGCAGAAATGCTCAAAGTCCTAAACAGACTCTTGCTCTGGATTCCTTGTTAGGATCTCAAGTTTCTGGATAAACTTAATTGTCTCCTTTTATAATAAAGATCTGATGTCTTAAAAATAATATAGAACCATTTTCTCTTCTACACAAAATCTTCCTGAGTCAAGGTGCCTTTAGGTTTCATCCTGGTCATTCTGGTAAACATTGGGTACAATTCTAAATCTAACCTACTTCAGCAGAGGCACTATTTGGGGTTAAACAAACCTTTGCAGTGCTGAACTTCTCTAGCCATTGAAGGGCACTTTCCTCACTGGCTACCACACACTAAACATCAGTGGTGCCAAAAGGCCCCCACAGAAATGCAAACTTTCTGGGGTGATACTTCCCCTCATTAAGAAGCAGTGAGCTCCCCCTTACTATGTTCTATAGTCAGCAAGCAGCAGCTATACAGATGCAAAAGGCAGTCCTGGACTTTTCCTGAAGGTTTACATTACTTTTACCCTAATCCAAGAATGTTAGGAGCAGATAGCATGCTGCCTATAGCCTGAAATGGTCTAAGTCGCTGCTCTGGGGCAAAGTCATAGTATAGATCAAGAAAGGAGGGCAAGGGAGACAGATCAGAATTTATAGAAGTGGAAAGGTGGTCAGCTGCCATACAGTGTTATCATCCGTGGGAAGGAAAGGAAAGAGAACACACAGGAGGTGCATGCCTCCAGTTCATTGGAAGAAAAAAAAAGCAGTAGTAAAGCCCAGCTCAGGCTCCATCTGGCTGACTGCCAACTGCCCACATGCTAAGTTATGGCTCACAACATGGTAATTTTCTGTCTGGAATCCAATGGTCCCTTCTACCTTTACAATCTCTCTTCAGTCACCTAGGCCCCATGAAAGGCCAACTATCTACT
This sequence comes from Mormoops blainvillei, assembly GCA_004026545.1. Lineage (NCBI taxonomy): Eukaryota > Metazoa > Chordata > Mammalia > Chiroptera > Mormoopidae > Mormoops > Mormoops blainvillei. The sequence continues at coordinate 180,099 of PVJD01000012.1, forward strand.
TTCATGTCTGTTGTAACTTATTCTTGAAATATGTCACTGTGAGGACTAAAAAGCTTGAAGCCCCGTTAAGCACATTTGAGTTATATTTTTGAAAGAGGATGTTTGGGCAATGACACACAAATTACATGCACAAAGCCAAAAAATTATTTGCAGATATGTTGTATAATTATATGAGTTTATGCTATCCATCTGTGAACCTTGGTCTCTGCCGGTGCAAGTACTGCTTACAATAAAAAGGGTTTATTAGCTTTAAGGAAAATTTATTATGCTTACATTTGCATGAGAGTAAAGTCTTCACTGTTTGAAGGCATTTATAAGCTCCTGTGGTTGGATGAGACCTTAATGGACCAACTGATCCATTCTCTGTCAGTGAAGAGGAATCACTTTTAATCCCTGAAAGATGGTATTGAGGGAGTACCACAGCCACCTGAATAAATATTTCATCATTAAGTATTCTCCACCTTCAGGAAATTTTTGGTTACTATATATGTACTTCCTACAGCAATTTAAGCTATCCACAATCATCTGGTACTCACTGATGCCAAAAAAGACCCAGTTGTCTCCTCTGTGTTAAAATATGTCATGGCTGAGAGTTGTTTTTCAATGATTTCTACCTCCTGTTTAGACTGAGTACTATCAGTACAATAACCTTTCCTCATAGGCTTTGTTTTATAAAACAATACTTTTCAGTCAGTCTCACACAAATTTCCCATACTCATTTTTATGGTAAAAAGACAGCCTTGCAGTAAGTCTGGACAGTGCAGCATTGCACGATGATGGAAGATCATTTCAGGGCCTTTCATGCGCTTTTTTATTTGTATTGGTATTATGCCAACTTCTCAGAACAGCATCATGTGACTGGCTGCATGCCCTCCATGTCCAAGTGCCTCATTATTATGATACGATTATGTAAGGGCTGATTTGGCAAACGAAAAATATACAGAAAGAGGTAAAAAAAAAAAAAAAGAAAGAAGATGGGGTGGTTACCTTTGCCTTCAGTGTCAAGTCGTGCTTTACAGGAGCAATGACATCACTCCTACCTCAACTTCTAGAGTGAGAAGGAACTTTCCAGCAGGGAGAGGAAGTTAACTTTTAGAAGGCTTACCATATGAAATAGCAAAATAGATGGAACCAAAAAATAGGTGGAACCAGAGAATAGATTCTCTGCAAGAAATAGAAATGCAAGGCGTTTCATGCATTCCAGTACAGAGATCCATTGAGTAAAGAGAATAAAATGGGAGAAAAGAGGAAAGTAAAATGTGTTGAGTATTGTTTATGTACTGGGTACATCACATACATGGTTTCCTTTCATCTGAGCCATGGTTATATACACTGGCCCACATTTTACCGATGATAAGCCCAAGTCGATACTTTGCCCATGGTTAGACAGTGAGTGGCAAAGCCAGGATGAGAGCCTAGGGCTGGCTGAGGGCAAAGCCCGTGTTCATCACATTACTCTCCTATTGCAAAACTGGTAGATAAACAGTGGTCAGATCATGAGGGCTTTGATTGCACTGCTAAGGAATTTATAATTTATTTTATTAATTAAAGGAGGTAAGAATAGTTTTTATAATTTATTTTTAAAAATAATTCTTGCAATAGTGTAGATCTGAAATTGAAAGCAGTAGCAATGGTTTCTGAACCACACTGTTGGAAGCTAAGGTAATAACCCAGGTCAGACCCAATAAAGACCTAACCTAAAGCAGTATCACTGAAGTTGACAAGGAACAGATAGATTCATGAGCTCTTCCAAGGGTTTATCTCCAAGGCGTGGTAACTGATTTGAGGTGGAATGAAGGTCTGCGAGGAGTCTGGGATCACTCCCAAGTTACTGGCTTTGGCAGAGGATGGGGTGTTGTGAATAATGGTGCTATAAATTAGGATAGTATATGCCAGAAGAAGTAGCCAGTTTGTAAGTAAAAGATGAAGAATTCAGTTTGGGTAACATGTTGAATTTGAAATAGAGATGTCCCATACATTAAGAGATCTCTGGAACTGAAACAGAGAATAGCTGAGAGTTGTACCATGTCTCCAATTTTTTATTGGTCACTGGTTTAGATAGAGATTTTTCCTTAAAACACAAATACTTTTGGGATAATGTAAAAGTAAGTACATTCAGTAAGTTCCAATTGGGTGTCAAATTTTGAAAACATAAGTCACATATTCTTATAACTAAATATATATTGCTGACAGTGATGGCATAAACACTAGCTTTCCTTCAACTTTAGTACAAAGACTCTAATCCTACGTGAAAATTTATTGACTTGAATTTTGAAGCATAAAATCATTTTATGATTTTTAAAATATAGTTAGCATTTCTAACCATAAAAAAGATTTTTTTAACCAGGGAAAGAGAACTCCAAAACAATCACATTCTCTTTTTTGTAAATACAATGACTAAATCTATACTATTATAAATAATTCAGAAAAAATCAATTAGAAATATACACAAAAATATAGATGCTAACATGTTATATCACTTCTCACTGAGATACTACAGTACAGTGTAACCTAAACCAAAAATTGTATTTGCTGCTATTTATGACTTCAAGGATAGAAAATATTCAGGTTATTAAGTTAACATTCCTCAGTTATGCCTGATTCTCTGTTCAAAATAAACTTTCTTCACTGTCATTTCTTTATTCAGTATCCCTTATAAAACTAATTGTGTATATCAGTTTTACAAAATGTTGTCTCTTTTGCATCATGAAATTTAAATTCCACTGGAAATCCTGCACAGCTTCTTACATATGCAAATCACAACTATAACAAAAAAATGACACCTATCCTATGCAGGTCTATTTATTATCTACACATCATAATCATATAATGCATTTTAAATTTCATTAAAATTTTGTCCACAATTTTTAAAAAAAGCAAATTACAGCTCATTCATATATATATTTCACTATAAGCAAAAATTCCCATAAAAATTAACATTCTTCTGTAAGTGAATATTCAATAGTGAAAATGGGTATAATAATTATCTCCTTTCCTTTTTTCTTTATCTTAACACTAACATAGCCTTCAGATTCTGGATTTATTTCAGGGTTCTAGATCAAAGGAGCAACAGCTGCAATGATTCAGACGCCAGCAACTGGAATTCACAGCAATCCACCCCACCCCCTACTACAGCTTTCTGAAGCCTTAGAGCACCCCCTGAATAGTCCAAGTAAAGCCAGGGCAGGCCTGGTTCCTGCCTGGGAACTTGAATTTGCCAATAGTAAGGCCATTATCTATGTACCTTGAATATACCATAGAGTATATTCAAGTTTATTACTATGAAAGGTTAAGTTGGTTGTGTTTCCAAAAGCCTGTATTTCAGATATTTTGAGAACTCCATTAAGAAACGGGGGGTGGGGGGGAAGGTGGAATTGGGGACAACTGTAATTGAACAATAAAAAAAAAAGATTTCTCCAATTAGTTTTATCCTGAAGGGAATATACCATTTATTAGGAGTTCAGAGCTTAAATACGGGAAAAAACTCTGTTTCATGAAAGAAACTGAGAGGCTCTGAGTGATAAAGGAGAAAATGAAACATTAGGTTCGCCATGCGCTCCAACTTTATTTTACCAAACCTCCCAGGTTTCAATTCATTCTTCCTTTATTTTCCATCCAGCCTTAATTAATGACCCTGTTGCGTGCTGATTAATGGGAAATTCTGGACCAGAGCTTGTGCTAAAAAGAAGTATTCCTGATGCAGAGGCCTAAGGGCAGGCTCAGAGTCCAAGAGACTTAAGATCATGCAGGTTTTAAAGTAAGTTTCAACCCAGAACCGGATGCCTTAGTGGTATTAAGGTTTACTTTAAATCACTTTCCACTTCTAAAGCATATGTATGAGAAATGTCAATACGAACCATTTTCTAACTGACTTTCTTAGAGAACAGAAAATTGAGAATGTAATTTAATTAAGAACTAAAGCACATAGTGTTAAAAAAGTCTCGTCAACATTATTTCTAGGTTAAAATAAAATTATAATAATAAAAATTTAAAAATCTTCTTAATAAAAAAAATCCTCCATATTTTTATAATATTATTGATAGTAAATGTTCTTTGGTAAGTTAACAAAAAACACTGGATTATCTACAATAAATTAATATTATAAGTTTAAAATTCAAGAGAGTTTTAAAGTTCACTATCTTTATTTAGAGAAAAAGAAAGACCAACTGTAGTGTGTGTGTGTATACTACATATTGTATATATACGATGCATATATAATATATAGAGACAGAGTATATATATAGTGTATATAATATAGAGTATATACATAGTATATATATCCTACATATATACATATATATAGTATATGCACAGTATATATATATATATATATCCTATAATTATAGCATATATATGTGCATATATCTTTTTTACTTTTACATTTTATTAATTTTGTTGAGTAGAACCTGTGTCATATCACTGTTGTGCACATAGTACTGAGCATAGTCACCAGCATGGCATAGGAGCCCAATAAACATTATATTAATTAATAATCAATTAATTAACCTCTACTGCATTCCTAGTATGGGCCCAAAACTGATCTGAACAAAGTGGTAACTAAAATTATGAGACATTGCCCATTGTCTTCAAAGAGCTTACAGTTAAATTGGGAAGACAAGCCCTCCCACATGAAGCTATTAGGGTCGTATTAGAGAATAAATATGTTGAGTTAACAATGAAAGATGATAAATATGTGGTTAGGTGTGAACAACTGCACTTAATAACAGAATCAGACAATGGTGTTATGTTTCAGAAACCCTAACATCAAAACAGTTCTCTTCCTCTTGTATCCAAAACAGAGGTGTCCATGTTACACAGATATCAGCAGAATTAGGGCAATTCCAACCTTGAAGTAGAGATGGTCGAGCCTCCACTCAAGCCCCAACATGCTTCTTTGCTAGTGATACTCAAAGTCTTGATTGAGACTAACAGGTGTCACAGTACTTATTTAGATACTGTCTGCCTCATCTATGAAGCTAAAATGCCTTCTGATATCTTTAATACTGACATAATGCCTAATAATATAAGCAAACTGAAAGACTATCCCATTGTCCTTGCGTGGTATTGGGCAGAATTTAGTGAGCCATAGAGCTGGCCATCAAGGTCTTTTTCCAAAAAAGGCAAACTTATATAAAGCTGTTAATACCAAAAGAAATGACCCAATTTTCATGAGAAAAATTAAAGAACAGATCTATATGAAATTTAGTGAAACTACAAGTGATTAAAGATAAAATAAGCACAGACTAGATCATGGAGAATATAATTTTTCTACCCAAAGGAAATTAGTCTATATCCAAAATAGTTTTGCTAAAAGTGAAGTGCCTTAAAGATTTCCCTTTGTTTAATCTAAATCAGAAATTTTTGCACAGAAGTCTATGGAGAAGGTTCAAGTGTCACACAAATGTTTGATAGAAAATAATTTTTAAGCATATTTTGACTATTTTAAAAACAAGGAAATGTATAATACAATATGTAGCATATTTTAACACACTGGAGAAACTGTAGTACTCACTTTGAAACCAAGGTTAAATTGTTTTTATACAGACTTTGGCAGAAAGCTTCTCCTGCCATCTCTATGTATATTTTGAACTTCTTGCAAATGTGACATTCACTAGGAAGTTTATAACTTTGCACTGGTCTCTTTAATTGTTTACACCTATGTATGTCCACTTCTGTAACATTGGACAAGTGAAAGGAGCACCACAGAGCATCTCAAGATCGTGGTACCAAAGCGAATTCTTCAAATGAATGGGCTACTGATTTGATTCAAGACAGGCCATAAATTTGAACCATAAGTCCAACTCTCAATTCTTTTTATTTTTAAAAAATTCTTATTCTGTTTTATAAGTTATATAAATTTAAATTTTTAAATTTCCACTATTTTATCACATAAAATAAATTTATATTCTTGTTTATTTTGCAAAATTTATCATTTATAAAAATGAATTTATATGATAAAACATTAGTTTTGATTTGTTTTAAAATGGCTCACTTATAATTGTTAATAGTCTAAAATATTATAAATAAACTATTAAATATTTATCAAACCCAAACTTCATTATTGCTTCATTTCAGTGTCACTGTTCACTCTAACATAATTGCTCTGTACAAGATCCATAATGACCTTAACAAAATGAGTTGTCTTCACTGAGACTGTTCTTTCTGCTGCATATATTGGTCCCCACTATGCCCTTCAATATCTTCAGCTTCAGTGGCAATGTGATTTCCAGTGTAATTTTGATCTTTTTAATCATTTATTCCCTTCATTAACATTGGGGGTATTTTCTACCATTACTATTAATACTGATATCTCTCACCCTCAGTCTTTGCCTTTTGTAATCTCTAACTTCGCTCTCAGGAACCTCACTTGTTCAGCTGACTATATTGGTCTTGACTATGGTTCTATATTTCCAGCCTTTTAAAATATCACATCAAGTGGATCGGAAATGTGGCAGGAATCTACCCTGTATTGACATACTGCCCCTCAAACATTGTAATGCTATAAAAACAACCATGTTATTTTGCTTATGATTTGAAGCTCAGGTGCCCAAAAGAATGCAGCATGATGTTTCATCTTTGATCTTCTTGACATCAGATTAGACAGTACACTTCCTGGAAAGCTTCTTTGCTTTCATTTTGTACCTGGGAGCTCCTTGCGCATATTCTCTCTCCCCTCCACCTCCCCACAGCCCTCTCTGCAGGGGTTTTCCATGTGGCTTGGACTTTCCATAGCATTGTAGTTTCCGGGTAGTTGCAGTTCTTACATGGCAGCTGGTTTCTCAGGGACAGAAAGTAGAGGACTTCAGGCTCTACAAAGGTCTGGCACAGAATTACCTCACCTATACATTATTATACTGCCACCTCAATAGATCATGTGCCCACTCTTTTTCCCCTGATGTAAAATAACTTTCCCCTTCCTACTCTTCAATTCATCTCTTTCCCTTCCTTTACAATGCATCCTCCTATGACTTATTTTCAGATTAACTCCATATTATCTCTGAGTTCTTCTCCCTCAGAATTTAGACAGGGTCTTCAAATATTGTATGTAATGAACATTTTTTGCTTTTTGACTGTTCATCATTGAACTCCTCCATTCCTATAAGTAATCCGCATTTATTTAAGTAATCTCTCATTTTGTAGAAATTTTCAGTGGTTTTGGTCATTTCCAACAAAATAAGTTGTATTAGTCAGGGTTCTTCAGAGAAATATAAACAACAGTGTGTGCGTGAGAGAGAGAGAGAGAGAGAGAGAGAGAGAGAGAGAGAGAGAGGAAGAGAGAGAAAGAGACGCAGAGAGATTTACGCTAAGGAAATGGTTCACGTTATTATGTGGTTTGGTAAGTCCAAAATCTAATGGGCTAGTCCGGCAGGCCTGAGACTCCAGGAAAAGTTCATTTTAAGCCCAAAGGCAGTCTGCTGTCCAAATTCCTTCTTGCTAGGAATTCAGTCTTTGTTCTATTAAGGATTTCAATTGATTGGATGAGGCTTATCTATATTATGGAGGATAATCTGCTTTACTCAAAATACAACTATTTAAATATTAATGTCATTAAAAAAAAACACCATCATAGAAACATCCAGAACAACTTTGACAAAATATCTGGGCACTGTGTCCCAGTGAAGTTAATACATACAATTAACCATCACGGAAGCCAAACAGGTTTATTATTCCTCCCTTGTTTCTCCACAGAGTGGACACCTAATGTAAACTCAGTAAATCAGATGCTCTTTTCTTGGCTGTTGAATCTTAAGCAATTAACATAATGGTATGAGGAAAGCAGGAGATCATATTCATTACAACAGCAGTAGCAGAAGTGGCATGGCATCAGATTGTTTCTGAGGCATGACGGCTGCTGTATTTCTGCTGCTCAGTGTTCTATATCTTCCTTGTTGTCTCTTACTTGATAAGCATGTTATCTTCCCTCCTACTCACACTAGAACTTATAGATATACTTCCAGGAAACTCATTGTTTATTTGCTACTTGGAACCAAGTTACACTTAATACTACATTATGCTGCTTATGTACATGGATTGTGTCAAGGATATTATTATAACAGTTATTGTCGAACTTTCTATATATATTTTAAACAAGAAAAATGATTCCTGGCATAATACTCTGGACAATGTATTCCCAATCTAATTTATTAGCCTGCTTGGCTCATGTGCAATAAGACTAAAATTCTGAGATGCTAAGGGACTTAGGTAGTTCATACAATAAGCTATTAGTTTAGTGCTGAACTCTCTAAACTCTGCTACATTCCACTAGGTACTTGAAATATTTTGGTTATCTACAGAAAAGAATCTTAATAGTATGGAAATTGGAGATGAAAAGAATATCAGGGTTGATTTTTCAGAACAATAATTTATTCAAATTGGAAGTTAGAAAGAAGGTAGATCTCTGAAATTTCCATCAACAGATTCCACAAAAGACAGCTAATGGGGTACAGTATTTCTTTTTGAGGTGATGAAAATGTTCTGGAATTGGAAGTGATGGTTATACAACTTCATAAATATACTAATTACTATTTGAATTGTATAATTTAAAAGCATGTATTTTATGGCAAGGGAATTGTATTTCATTAAAAAAAATTTTAAAGCAATTAACCATGCCCTAAATATTTAATTAATGATTCAGATCATAGCTGTCTATTTTTCAGTAATGCCTTATTTATTGCATAACCAGGATTTCTATATTCCTGGAGCAAATTTCTAAATCCCTGTTATTTATTTATTGGGTAGTTTCTAAACCTGTCAACTTATGTATTCACTTTAAATGAAAACTTCATCATTCAGATTTCAGGTGAAATCTAGTCATGGAATTCAGTCATTCCTAATGGACACATATTTTATCATATCTGGAGATTTATCTGGCAGCCACTTAGTAAAGTAAGGAGATGGGTTGATTCCAACAATATTTGAAGTTATACAGTGGGCCAAATCATCCAAAGCAAATGAATAAATCAATGACACCTTTCCACTTCTTCATCATAGCTGAAACACTCAGCTATGCTTAGGAGTGGCTGCATATAAACATGTTTAAGATGGAGCATTCATGACTCTTTTGTTTTACTCCCTAGCACCTAAATGGGGACAAATAAAGGTTGTATGATAGTGATAATGATGGTTACAAATTGCACATAGGGAACACACTACCTACCTATGCTTTGCTTATATTGCCTTGAGAAACAGAGGGAAAAATTTCCCTCTGCAGTCCTGAAACTCAAACCTAAGAAGAAACATTTTATAATAATTCACCTGCTCCCATTCAAGAAGTCTGATGTAGCTCCCAAGACATTTCTTTAATAGAAAATATATCTGCAATTTCACTGCAATATGACTAGAAGTGAGAAGAGGAAGAGGAGAAGGAGGGGGAGGAGGAGGAAGAAGAGGAGGAGGATGAGGAAAAGGAAAGAAAAGAAATAGTTGTTAGAACTGGCAACATACCAAGGTTCATGTTCAGTATTCCACTGCATCAAATGGGATTGGGCCATTGTATCTTGTGAATGTCTCTCTTTCCTCTCTCTCCTCCCTCTCTCCCTCTCTCAAGCAATCTACTTATCATTGTGCCCAGGCTTGATTAGATTTATAGTTTGTTTATCTGAGAGCTCAATGCTTTATTGCATCCAGAAGCCAAAATACGTGCACCTCCACAACCCAGCTGAATAAAACAAACTCATTTTGATCTTTGTGTACAAAGCCATCAGCACTGGTTCAAAGTGTAGCGCAGCCAGTTCTGGACGGCAGATGCAGAGTTCAGCTCTTCTCCCGGGCCCTTGGTTTCAATTAGGCTGTCTGCCAAGTGGCCCATGTGCCTCTGTGTGCTGAAACATTTCTTTGAGGCAGCTTTTTTAAATTAGGAAATAAAGACTTCCCATGTGATTTGCTATATATACAATTTATGACAATTGATTTTTATAGTTGAAATACATACATTTTCAACATATTTCTCTTTCTGCAAAATAGCAGCTTTCTAACAAGAGAAGAAAATTAGCAAAATGTAAATACTGCATTTCATTTAATCCTCCTACTCTAAAATTTACTCAAACATACATTAAAATGATACTAAAGACCACTGGGTTTCTGAAATAAATGACTTCTTTGTCTTAAAAGGGAGAAAAGGACAATGGGATACCAGCAAGCATTTTCTAACTTCTAGGAACTATAAATAGGGAAAAATAAATATGAACAAAAAAGAAGCTGGAGACAGGCCAGTTCCTCAACCAGAGTAGGTAATATTTTCATTGTTTTCACTACCACTTGGGCCTTTCACCTTCTGAACTTCCAAACACAACCTGTGACCTAGCAGTAGATATAAAAATCCCAAAGTCAACTTCCAATGTCTAGCCGATTCCTGGTACAAGCATAAGTTATGTGCACAGCAAATGTCTGTGCTTCACAGCCACTGATGCACACAAATGTATGTATATAGAGTTCTCATTACAGATAGCCCTGTGTGGTAGAAACCCAGAAACTATTAAAAGTGGTTATCTAGTTGCCAGAAGCTATAAATAATACCCTCCTGTCAATACTTTATGAAGGAGATCACCAAGTCCTAAGAGGCCTGGAGGGTAGCAACCAACCCATAAGGAAGGTCCAGGCTGTGTAAAAGATGGACAACCACGAGGGCTCGCAACCTTTTGTAACCATTCAGGTCGAATTTGCAGAAGCTCAGCACAGACCTACATTACCCCTGAAGGTGAATTCAGGAGCATTTAAACTCTGAAGAGTTGGACCAACAAATTGACCCACCACTTATCAGATGTAAGCCACTGCCAGTTTCAAGCCAAGCTGAAAATATCTGGGCACCAACACTAGCAACTGAATGATAACCAGCTGTTAGTGGTGACTTGAAGCAGGCCCCATACCATGCTAGACCACTCACACAGCAGGGACACATAAGTGTGGCATATACTTTTTTTTTTTCAGTGACCAGATGGTTTATTGAGTCATTTTCCTGTTTTCCATAAAGCTGAATTACTACATTCCTAAAAATCTTCTCTATTTCTACTTCTAAATTAGAACACTTTTCCATTGCCTAAATGCTTGATCTTGAAAATATACTGAAAATGATTGTACTATGCCTTCATGATGCAGAAAATTTCAATAAAAATTGAAAGGAGCCACTGAGAAAACATATCCCTGTTGAAGAATACTTTGGCAAGTTTACTGGGATATTTTGAAGTCAGAGATAGAAATGTATGCTTATATCAAAGCTAAAATGTTTTTATTATTTCTGTTTCTCAAGGTGTCATCACAAAGAAAAGCTTATAAATTACCTATATATATATACTTATAGTCAACGTGGTTCAAAGTAGATGAAATAATTTTTCCTTTTTACTACATATTATAAAATATATTCAGACTAAATGCAGCTGAACTAATACTTAACAGATAATCTACAGTATTTGCCTGTTTTTCTTTCTTCTTACCTTTTGACCCCCTTCACCCACTTCTCCCACCCCCAACCTCTGGCAACCACCAATTTGTCCTCTGTATCTATGAACTTGGTTTTCATTTTCAGTTTGGGTGATTTTTTTTAGATCCACATATAAAGAGATCATGCGATATTTTTCTTTCTCTGTCTGACACAGTTCATTTAGCATTAAGCCCCCGAGGTCTATCTGTGTTGTTGAAAGTGGCAAGGTTGCATTCCTTTTTATGGCTGAATAATATTCATATATATAACAACTTCTTTATGCATTCATCTGCTGATAAACACTTAGGTTGTTTCCATATCTTAGCTGTTGTAAATAATGCTCTAATGAACATAGGAGTACATATATCTTTTTAAATTAGTGTTTGAATTTCATCAGATGAATATCCAGAAGTGTAGTTGCAGAGTCATATTGTCATTTCAGTTTTAATTTTTTGAGGACCCTCCATACTGTCTTACCTAGTAGCTGCACCAACTTACATTCCCACCAAGAGCACTCAAGGGTTCCCCGTTCTCCACATCCTTGCCAGCACTGTTGTTTCTTGTCTTTTTGATAATAGCCATTTTAACAGACATAAAATGATGTCTCCATGTGGTTTTTTTATTCGTATTTTCCTCATGATTAATGATATTGAGCATCTTTTCATGTACCTGTTGACCATCTTTATATCTTCTTTGGAAATATGTCAGGATATTCCAATCTTTTCATTTTTTAATCAGACTTTTTTTGTTATTGAATTTTATTAGTTATGTACACATTTTGGATATTATTGGAGATGTGATGTGAAAACATTTTATCCCATTTGCTTTTTCATTTTGTTGATGGTTTCCCTTGTCATGCAAAAGCTTCTTAGTATGATGCAGTCCCACTTACTGATTTTTGCTTCTGTGTCTTTTGCTTTTGGTATCAGATTCAAAAATTATTTCCAAGAGCTATATCAAGGAGTTTACCATCTATTCTTTCCCTAGGAGTTTTATGCTTTCAGGATTTAAGTTAAAGTCTTTAATACATTTGAATTAATTTTTGCATATGGCATAAGATAGCAGTCAAGTTTGTTTTGAATGTGGTTGTCCAATTTTTCCAATGCCATTTATTGAATAGACTGTCCTTACCCCATTGTATATTCTTAGCTTCTTTGTTGTAAATTAATTGACCATTTATGTATGGGTTTATTCCTGGGCTTTCTATTCTGTTCCATTGATCTATGTCTGTTTTTATGCCAATACCATATTGTTATAATTACTATAGCTTTGTAATACAGTTTGAAATCACAGAGCACGATGCCTCCAGCTTTGTTCTTCTTTTTCAAGATTGCTTTGATGATTTGGGTTTGTTTTTTTGTTTTGTTTTGTTTTTTGCTTTCATACAATTTTAGGATAATTTGTTTTATTTCTTTGTAAAATACCATTGGTATTTTCATTGAAATTGCATTGAACCTGTATATTGCTTAGAATAACATGATCATTTTAACAGTATTGAATCTTCCAATTCATGAGCATCCATATTTTTTATTTATTTGTTTTTTCAAAAATAGTTTTCAGTGTACAGATCTTTTACCTCCTTGGTTAAATTTATTCCTGGGTATTTTTTTTATATAGTTGTAAATGGATTGTTTCCTTATTTTCTTTTTATGATAGTTTGTTATTAATATATAAAAACAGAATGAATATACAACTAATTTTTGTATATTGATTTAGTATCCTACAACTTTACTATTTTTTTTATTAGTTCTAACAGTTTTTGGTAGTGTCTTTGGGGCCGTCTCTGTATAAAATTATACCATCTGCAAATAAAGACAGCTTTACTTCCTCTATTCTGATTTGGATGCCTTTTATTTCGTGTGTTTTGTTTTGTTTTACCTAATTGCTCTGGTTAGACTTTTAAGAACTGTTGAATAGAAGTGGTAACAGTGGATATCCTTGTCTTGTTCCTAATCTTAGAGAAAAAGATTTCATCTTTTTACCATTGAGTATGATGTTAGCTGTCATTTACAGCCTTCATTATGTTGAGCTATTTTCCCTCTATATCCAATTTGTTAAGGGTTTTTCTCATGAATGAATGTTGAACTTAGTCACATGCTTTTTCTGCATCTATTGAGATGATCTTATAATTTTCATCCTTCATTTTGTTAATGTGGTCTATCACATTTACTGATTTGCAAATGTTGAAGTATCCTTACATTTCTTGATAAATCCCACTTGATCATGGTGTCTGATTTTTAAAATGTATTCCTGAACTTAATTTGCTATTATTTTGCTGAGAATTTTTCATCTGTGTTCAACAGGGATACTGGATTGTCGTTTTTCTTTTCTTGTGGTATGCTTATCTGGTTTTGGTATTAGGGTCTCATTTGCTAATGCTGATTTCAGTTGGTAAAAGGTCCCTCTTCTGTTTTCTGGGAGAGAGTTTAAGAAATATTGATATTAATTCTTCTTCAATATTTTGTAAAATTCACCATGAAGCCATCTGGTCCTGGGCTTCAGTTTGTTGGGATACTTTTGATTGCTGATCAATCTCTTTTCTACTAATTTGTGTTTCATATTTTTTATTTTGTCATGGTTCAGTTTTGGTAGGTTGTATGTTTCTAGGAATTGTTTCATTTTCTTTAAGTTGTCCAATTTGTTGGCATATAATTACTTACTGTAGTCTCATTATCTTTTGTGTTTCTGTGATATCAGTTATGATACAACCTTTTTTATTTCTGATTTTATTTGAGCCCTCTTTTTTTATTTTCTTGGTGAGGTCTAGCTAAGGGCTTGTCAAATTTTTTTTTTCAGAGAACCAACTCTTAGTTTCATTGATATTTTCTATTATCTTTTTAGTTTCTATTTTATTTATTTCTGATAATTTTATCATTTTTCTTTATACTAAATTTGGGCTTTGTTTGGCCTCTTTTGCCTAGTTCTTTGAGGTGGTAAGTTCAGTTGTTTACTTGAGACTTTTCTTGCTTCTTGAGGTAGGTATTTATCACAATGAACTTTCTATATCCCACAAATTTCAATATGTTGTACTTACATTTTCATTTTTCTCAAGGTATTTTAAAAAATTCTCCTTGGATTTCTTCTTTGACCCATTGGTTTTTCAGTAGCACTGTGTTTATTCTCCATATATTTATGAATTTCCCAGTTTTCTTCAAGTGATTTATTTCTAGTTCTATATCACTGTGGTCAAAAAAGATGCTTGATATTTTTAAAATCCTCTTAAATTTAATAAGACTTGTTCTGTGGCTTAACAAATAATCTGCCCTGGAAAATGTTCCATGCACACTTGAAAAGAATGTGTACATTATTGTTTTTGGATGGAATGTTTCAAAAGTATGTATTGTGTTAATCTGATCCAATGTGTCATTTAAGGTCCATGTTTCCTTATTGATTTTCTATCTGGGTGATCTATTCATTGCTGTAAGTCAGATATAAAATCCTCTACCATTATCATATTGCTGTCTATTCTCCCTTTAGATCTGTTACTGTTTGTTTTATATATTTAGGTGCTTCTATGTCAGGTGCATAAATATTTACATATGCTATATATTCTTGGATTGACCCCTTTATCATTATGTAATGCCCTTCTTTCTGTCTTATTTCAGTCTTTTAAAAAATTGTTTTATCTGATATAAGTATAGCTATAACAGCTTGAAATATCTTTTTTCATCTCTTCATTTTTAATCTCAGTGTGTCTGTATATCGAAAGTGAGTCTTTCATAGGTAGCATATATGTGGGTTTTGTTCTTTTAATCCATTCAGCTACTATATGTCTTTCGATTGGAGAATTTAGTCCATTTACATTTAAAGTAAATATTGCTAAGTATATACTTATTGTCATTTTTTAAATTGTTTTTGGGCTGTTTTTGTAATCTGTTTCTTCTTCTCTTGCTCTCTCACTTTGTGATTTGATGTGGTTTTGCTCTGTCTCATTAGGTGTATGCAAATATTCCATTCTCCTTAACTTTTGTATATTTCTTATAGGTTTTTGTTTTATGGTTACTGTGTTACTTACATATAACAATATCTATAAAAATTTATTTTAAGTTGATAACTTAAAATTAACCTTATTCTAGAGTTGCACATTTTTATCCCCGAACTTAAAAATCCTTTTAACATTTCTTGTAAGGACAGTTTTGTGACAATGAATTCCTTTAGCTTTGCTTCTCTGGAAATCTTTTTATTTCTCCTACAATTCTGAATGACAATTTTACCAGACAGTATCCTTGGTCGGAAGCTTTTTTTTTTTTTTTCTTTCTTTCCTTCAGCATTTTGGATATATCATGCCACTCCCTTATGGCTGGGAAAGTTTTTGCTAAAACAGCTGCTGAAAGCCTTATGGGGGGCTCCCTTGAATGTAACATTTTATTTTCGTCTTGCCATTTTCAAGGGCTTACTTTATCTGTATGTCTATTTCCTTCCCCAGTTTAGGTAAAAAAATTAGCCATTGTATATTCAAGCAAGATTCCTGAATCTTTTGCTCCCATGATATTTTCTTGGGACCTCTATAATGCAAATGTTAGTCATTTGATGTTGTCCCAGAAGCCCCCAAACTGTCTTCACTTTATTTCATTCTTTTTTTCTTTTCACTGCTTTGATTGGGCAAGTTCCACTGCATTGTCTTTGAATTAACTGATCCTTTCTTCTGCTACATCTAGTCCACTATTGAATACCTCTAGTGTATTTTTCAGTTCTGTGATTATATTCTTCACCTCTGTGACTTCTATTTGCTTTCAGTTTCAGATGGTGATATAGTAAGATTTTGAACTCACCTCCTCTCACAGAAACACTGTATCTACAGCTAGAACAGTTTTCTCTTAAAAATAACTGTCTGGCTGAGTAATGAGTATACATCAAGCAAATGAGAAGAAAACCACATCAAAGTACACCGGAGAGGCTGGGACACAACCTCATCATAAGCCATATCCCTTATTGTGACCCAAAACTTGGAGACCCCTCAAACCCCAGAACTTCTCTTTGAGGAGCAAAGAGTTCAAACCCCAAATTGGACACTTTAACTTTTAGGACTTTCACTTGAGAATTGAGCTCCCAAACTGTCTGACTTTGAAAACCAGTAGGGTGCATGTCTTCAGAACCATTAGGTTGTGGCAATCTAGAAGATAACTCTTAAAAGGCCCACATGCTCAGACTTACCCTCCCCAGGGCCCAGTTCAGAGGCAGCTGATTGCATTCAGACTTAAAGTGAAAGAGGCTCACTTGCTTATATTAAGTGTCAGCCTGAGAAGCAGACATCTAATTTATCACATACATCTAGGAACCTTCTAGAACCCTCTCTGGGGACAGAGAATGGTGGGTGTCATCTCCTTGCTCTTCTTTTGCTGTTCTCCAGAGTACCAATATCTCCTGGAAGAGAGCTTTTATAAACATCTATTGTCCTGGTCTTTGAAGCAGCCACCCATGGGATGACTCTTGGTTCCATGGCCCTGGAGGCCAGGGGAGCTTGTATTTCTGGTCTCATGGGACTGTAATAATTTGAGCTACCCACAAAGAGGCTCATGCCATTTGTGGTGCCCCAATTTTTGCCGCTCTTACTAGGGGACACCTTCACATTGCCTAGATCTGGCAGCCAGTGGGATGTATGCTTGTGGGTCCCACAGGACTGTAATCAACAGAGAAAGAAGTCTCAAACAACCACCACCACCAGGACACAGCAAGAGGCAATAGACCCAGGAGCTCAGCCTTATTGTGAAGGACGCCTATTAGCTAATCATCATAGCTATAGCCTACAGGCAGTCTTCTAATTAAACACACATCTAGGAACTGACTATAATCATTTCCAGAGAGCTCAGAGGGTGGGTGCTATCTTTGCATTCTCCCTCTGCTGCAACTATGGTGTCTCCTGAAAGAGAGCTTTACAGACCACTGATACCCTGGCATTTACATCTGGTGTCCAGTTTTTGCAGCTGCTATCGAGGGACTGGCCCCTGATCCCCTAGTTCTGTTGGCCTAGGGGATTTGTTTTCTAGAGTCCCATGAGATTATAGCAGTCAAAGAGATGGTTCTTGACAGGCTATTATTCCCAGGGCACTGAACAGATCACAGGGAGGCACACTCCCTAGTCTTTCTGTGGAAAACTCTTTGATTCTGGAGCTTTGGCACACACCTAGCAAACTACAGAGGTGCTCTCAAGAAACACAGGTCCTATACACTATCATGGTGCTCTCACTCTGCCTCGCTCCAGCTCACTGAGATCTCTCAGAAAAGAGTTTATACACCAACCTGTAACCCCAATTTTTGTGACTGCCACCTAGTAAATACTGCCAGATTGCCTGGTCAGAAGGGCTTATGTTTTTGGTTTCATAGGGCTGTACATATTTACACACTTTTGAAAGTTGCTGCCTGAGAATCTGGCTTCCAAACAGCCTAAACTGGAGTGTGGAGATCTTCCTCTTAGGGACACTGACAGGTCTTGGCACATACTCAAATACTGGAAGCTATTAAAAATATAATAGGCTTGGACAAACATAAAAGTTTGAGAGATGACAAAGGACTGAGGCAGGGTTGAATGACAAAGTTCATCTTCTACACAGGGCCTCTTGGGAGAGTTGGTTGCTTCATCTACTGTATAGAAACCAATATAGAAGTTAAGCAAAATAAAGAAATAAAGGAAAATGTTCCAAATAAAATAACAGGATAAAACCTCAGAAAATAGCCTTAATAAAACAGAGGAGTAATTTACCTGATAAAAAGTTCAAAGTAACGGTTATAAGGGTGCTCACTGACCTGGAGAGAAGAAAGTATGAACACAATGAGAACATCAACAAAGAGATGGAACATGTAAGAAAAAACCTTTATTTTAGTTTAAAACAAAATATTTAAATAACCATTTTTAATAACACTAGTATTATGGTCTTACTGTCTTCTATAAGGGGAAAGATGAGTAAGTTTATATATGAAAACAAATAATCCATTTTAGATAGAATAGTTGCAACATAATAAAATACCTGCTATTAGTGAATATCCTTAGATTTGGGACTAAAATATAAGTATTTTTTCCTGAATTTTTTCAATGTTTCCCAGTGAGTTATATTTATGAGAAAGCATTTTTGGAAACTGAAGAACATCATGAAATGTAAGAAAAATGAATGTAGTCAGTGGGGCTCAAGTAACAAAAATATTAATGCAAATATCACATATATTCTGCTGGCCTTCAAGGAAAACTAGATTTTTTATCTTGTGCACCAAATCCCACTAACACACATACACACGTGAATACACACAACCACACACACACACACTAATATCCATGAAATTAGAAGAATGGGTCTAGAACTAAAGAATCATGGTGTTCTATCTTCCCATGACTGTATAAACATGGAGGACTCACTTACCTAAGTACCTTGCTTCAGCAAGCATTATACCCCAGCTACTAACAATTTCTGTCTCAAGCATTAAATGCCCAGTTTTCTGGAAGTAAACCTGATGCTCTTATTCTTACAAATCTTATTCCTAGATTCTAGCCACATATCTAATTATCACTTTAACTCTGATAATCCATTCAGAATTTCATCATTGGCTGAGGGCATATAGACTTTTCACTCAGCTTTTAGCTCTGTTCACTTCCCTGAGTTTAGCACTGACTACAACTTTATATGAAATTCCTTACCTTGAATCTATAGAAACCTAGTGGATTGAGATAAGCACATGGCACCATGGAGTGAAAGCTGAACATGTGTAAACAAAAAGATAAAAGAAACTATGTTTAAATATTGGCCCATTATTGCCTTTGTTGTAATGACATGGTTATTGAACTTGATCTTCATAACCTATACCATTAATCTTTTAAAAAAGATATTCCTAGGTAATTATAAGTAATATGGTGCCACAAGTTCAATCACAGAAATCAGATGTTGGTGAGTTTTCTCAGATCCAGGTAATTACTGGGTAACTTCTATCACCCAAAGCCTAGTGTGACTTGGGTTCAGGTGTCACCACTATATCAGTGAAAAATATTAGCTTTTATAAACATAAAATGGTTCCCTTAAGCTGAGAGTTTCTAAGATTGAGAAATGGACCTGAAGCCCTTAATATTTTCCTGTAACAGTCTAGTTCAAGTGAAACAGAAACACAAGAATATCAGTCAAAACAATGATTTACTATCACTTGTTCACTTTGGCCCCAAATATCAACATGGAACCATCATTTAACTGGTAAATTAGGCTGAACTGCACAGAATTACATGCCAACCTTCAGGTCTAAGATCAGTGCTACTTTCCATGTGCCTTTCTGCCACTTCCAAGGTCATACCTCCATCTCTTATTATGGGTAGTTTAACCCAAAGAAAAGCAAGCAAAGGGAAGGCTGTTCTACTCCATCCACCACTAGCTTGCTCAGGATGAAGCTTTTTCCTCCCAGAAATGATCATAAATCTTCTTTTCCACAGCTACACTGACAGGAGACATGTATCCTAATGGAGAACAGCCAAACAGAGGACTTCTCCATCTCATTAAAAAAAAGTCTTTCCCCTGGATTCACCCACTTCTGTGGCTCACACCTTCTGCCTGCAGTAGATTGAAGGTGTCTTAAGCACTCAGTAAAGGCCCCGTTATGGTGTGTTGGTAGAGATAGCTGAGCTTAGTTATGGAGACTTGTTTAGGTATAGAGGCCACCATTGACCTAGGATTTCCTGGCAATTACAATGGCATCAGGGCAACCTCAAGCCCCCAAAGACTGCATTAGGCATTAAGAAATTCTATACCTGACCCATAAGTAATTCCTGATCCCCACAAAGTCTCTTCTGAGATATTCTAAGGAAAACCTAAAAGAAAGATCAGGAAGTTACAGAAATTACATAAGAATGCAGCAAAGATTCATATGAACACAGAGAGGAGAAGCCAAGTTTTGACCCATAAAATCTTTTCCTGTGAAAAAGGAAATATCAAAGTCCAATAAGACTTGGTTTTTTATCACTACTCATATGAGAAAATTATATGACATGCAAACTAAATATATGACTTGGTTATAATGGCCAAATACACATTGATAATAACAAGAAATTTAGAAAAGATGGTGGTAATTTATAAACAAGAGTAAAATAATTAAGACTATTAAAGTCTTGATTATCTAGAATCTTTTTAGAAGATTACCTGTTGGTTGAATTTTCAGAAAGCTAGGTTGTATTCCTTTCAGATTCCAAAAGTATTTTATATTAATCATTGTCATTACTAAATTATTTACACAATTCTTTGGCTTTTTAAATACAGTTAACTCACATGATGCAATCTTTTAATTCATTTTATCTTGAAGCAACACAAAATATCCTTTAATCTCACCAATATAATATGAGCTCTTTCTTAACAATTCATAAATATAATAGTATGACTGAGTGCCAAGCACTGTTCTTTGTGTTCAACGCTGTATTCTGTAAGGGTTTAATCCTTATAATAGCCTGTGGAAAAGACAATCGATCCTTGCTTATCAGATGAGTGAACTGAGACATATAGGTTTTATAATTTGCTCAAGACAAGACAACTAAAAAGCGGTAAACCTGGAAGTCAACTTCAGAATACCTGGATCCACGTCTACGCTCAGGGCCTCTTTGCTTTACTATCACCTTTACGTTTCTGTTGTTTCATCCCAACCTTTGTGGACAAATATAGTTCTGTGATTCTGTGATTTCTTTTTCATTTAACATTGTTAACATTATTCCATATTTTTATATGGTCCTTATAATTATCTTCTAAATGACTCTATAATATTCTACTGTGTTGATGGATCATCTCTCCGTAAACTTTTCCCATTATGGAACAGCTAAATTTCTTCAGTTGTTTTGATATCACTTAGGGCAAGTCATATGAAGCAATATAAAAGAGCCTAAAAATGCCAACTAAAAAAAGCATTGGCATGATTTTCCAATGTGAAGGCTTGGTGTTGTCAAATGTGTTTATTATTTAGTTATATATTTACATTGAAATGTGACTTTAAGTTACTTTGTCAATGTTGGTAGATCTCTTTGAAACTAACAAACAAAAAAGGACAGTATGGGCTTACTTGATTGTGAGGTAAGAAGAAGATCAGAAAACAAGCAAAAAAAATTATGCTCATAATTCTCTGGGAAGCTAGCAGATTGGTAAATTCTTAGCCATGATGGATTACATTAGAATGTAGGAAGAGAAATACCATGCATTGTTCTATAGCATTTTTCTTTTAACTGCCCCTTTCCCATTGCTTTAATGTTTGCCTTATATTAATAGTGACTGATATGAAATAATCAACAGACTTGTGCTGTAAATCCAAAGAAAAAATTGCAAAGAATTTAAAGATTTGGCTTCATATATAATCCTGTCAGGTAAATAGAAAAGAGCCAGAAAAACGGGATGAAATTAAAGAAATATTGCAGTTAAATTTTATGTATTATGTCTCTTTGTTATATTTTTTGCTGAAAGAAATATGAATTTTGCTGTCAGCAAGAGTGAATAACTAGTAAGTTACACTGAAAAGCAAAAGAGAAAAAAACATAAATTATTATAATCACCATCATCATCCAGGCCCGTGTGTTAAGTTCACATATTTTCGTTGCGTTGGGTTGGATGTGTCAAAAGCAAATTAAATAAGCATGGTCCCTGTCCTATAGAGACTTATGATTTAAGGCAGACTATGTTACCAAGAGAAATGTCAGAGCAGCATAGACAAGTATATGCACCTCAGAGAAAGATATAAATTGAGTGAATGAAAGGATAAATAAACTAAATTCTTCCTATTGTTTATAAGTTGAGTAAAAGAGCACTGGCATGTCCCTAGAGTTCTGGATTTGGCATTTCACTGCCAGTTAGAGTCACAGGGATAATTTTGGGGAGGTACTCTTGCTGTAATGGTAGAAAATGATCTTCGCAAATAGAAAGATTAGAAAGTTAGACCATTTGATATTCTAAATCAAGAAACAAGATGCATTGTTTTGCACACAGGCAGATCTTGAATAAGGATTCCATACATCATGGTCTCATATTTTAGCATAATGGGACACTGGACTATTTCAAAGAAAGCAGTGATGAAAATGATGGATGGAGAATAAAATATAATTCCATTAATGAAATAAACTTTAAAATGTCACCTATTTTCCAATTCAGATCTAATTTATTTATAATTAGTTTGGAGGTCACATTGTAATTATGCTTTTTTTTCTTTGAGACTTGTAATGAATGGTGTTTCTCCAATTTCCATACTATTCTAATCTGATCAAAATTTCAGAAAAGACTATTTTTAATAATTAAGTTAAAATTTCAATTGTCCTGAAACTAGTTTTTTATGGATTTAAAATGCCTTTACTAATAATCTCTAGGCTGAATTTATAAGATGCTAACTTTCATGATTCAATCTCCTTGATTCAATTACTAAAAAATATAAATAGCACAACCAATTTGGTTCTTTAATATTTTGGCAATGTAAATAGTAATTGTAATACTTGCATGGATTTTATAGCTTTTACAAACACCTTTGGTGTTATTCAGTGTTTCTTAGTGAAACTCATTTCTGTGTTGTTTATTTTTAATTTGTTTTTCATTGCCTGCTTTGCAATAAAACATGTGTTTGTAATTGCATTTAGCAAAATTCATGATCTTACCATTGTACCAAAATCAATGTGTCTTCCTGGCACAAAAGAAGTCAGTATTCAAACACTTCTCTAATGTTTGGGGTTTCTGTCTCAATTGACAAAATTGAAAAATATGTATTAGCCAAGCAAAACCACTATCTCAAAGCCATGTTGAAAATTACTCCAACCTGTCAAAGCCAATTGAAATTCCCTTCTCAGCCAAATTCCCAACTTCATTTTGTATGTGAAATAGGAAAATTTGGATTTGATTATAAACACATGCAGAAGGAATCAAGAAATCATATACATCTTATATATCTAATACTGTATACAATTTTCTTTTCAATAATAAAAATAAATAATAATTTTCTTTCTTTTTCCATCATTTATTCCATATCACCTGTTCTGAATAACTCACTTATTTGTAGTATCTGTACATGAGCAGTTAATTATCAGTGAGTTGTAGAAACACATTTAAAAAATCCTTGCTGCACCACATCATTCTCACCTTGGAGATGGAATAACTGTAAAAAAGAAATCTAAGTTTTGCCCCTAAATGCACATCCAATAATTTAGGATGTTGATAAATGTCAGTGAATTTTCTATTATCTATTATATTTCTGTATCAACTACAGTGTTCCTCTAATTGTGGTGACAGGTTGCTGTTAAATTCAGTTCTAACAAAAGGACATTACTCTGCCCTTATATTTCACTATAGAAGTAAGTTCCCTTCTTTAAGATGAAATTCAAGTTCATTTCACACCAGACTAAGCCAAGGCCCAGAATGCAGCAGGGCTAACATACGATTATACACAAAATAAAGAGCATGACTGAAATACCACCCTGCCCTTTGTCTATGTTGGGCAATACAAGCTGCTTGAAAATTAGAGCCCATAAAATCCCTGGCAAAACTTATGAGCACAACAAAACCAAAATAATGGCAAACACTGGGAAAAATAAAGACAGGTCATGTGGAATGAACAATATGATGTCTGTCTATAAAATCACCACATAGTCCATGGTGTTTAACATTTATGAGCATTATCTGAAAAAGAAAGCAGAAATGTGTCCAAAGAAACCTAAAAGACAAATGTAAGCTTGTGTATTACATCCCAGTTCACTGTTACTTATTGATGAGCTATTCTAGAATTATCATCAAGGCTTTGATATAAATATTTTTCTCGTTTTAGCAAGGGCAATTGAGATTGTGATGGAATAAATGATGCATTTAAGCTCAGCCAGCATATTATTGTCAAGAATGAAAGGAATTGGGAGCTCATTTTCAGGCACTAGAATGACTTGAAATACTTAACCGTTTGGAATGAGAGTGTATTGTTGGATTCTAGTTTGAGATACTTAGGCTTTGCATGGCTTATGCTAGTTTACAGGTGAAATATAAACTCAAGGGAGAAAAC
Source organism: Mormoops blainvillei (assembly GCA_004026545.1). Lineage (NCBI taxonomy): Eukaryota > Metazoa > Chordata > Mammalia > Chiroptera > Mormoopidae > Mormoops > Mormoops blainvillei. The sequence continues at coordinate 204,481 of PVJD01000012.1, forward strand.
TACCTGTAGAACTGTGGGGACTCTCCTCCTGCCACAGCAATCATGGAAGGACTTGTTATGGAAGTGCCACATGATAAAATTAACTTAGGGTTCTGTGCTTCCACATGGGAGACAGCTGCCCTGGAACATTGCCTTTACCCTCGGCAGACCTTGAGAGAGCAAATAAATAAACTGTTATATATTAAGCCACTGGGAATTTGGTATTGTTTATTTCCAAATTATAATATAACCTATACTGACTGCTTTATCAGGCACTATAAAAAACTTTTCACATATTTGTATTTAGCTTTCCAGTAAAATTTTCTACATATAGATATACAGAGAAATCTGGAGCACATTGTACATGTTATTTTTTTGGTAAAGTTTTTTTTTTTTTTACCAAATAATATGTAATGAACATTTTTCCAAGCCATTACATATTCTTAAAGTTGTATAATATTTTATTTAATCTTTCACTAATATTGGACAATTTTGCCAATGCTGCACTAAATAACCTAGCCTGTGTTCTCTGTGTATATTTCAAGTTAATTACCTAGGGTAAAGTTTGCAAAATGAAAATACATCAGCCTTTTTATTTTTCAAAGGTTTTTGACACATATTGCCAAATTACCCTTCGAAGACTTTGTACCAGTTTATGACTTGTCTGAGAGTGTATGTCACTGTCCCTCTACCCTTGATGACCCTCAGAATTGTAGTTTCTTAAAACTGAAATTCTGATATATAAAATCTATCTCTTTATTTTAATTTGCAGGCAGTTAGTAGTAGTAGCTGGTTCAGTGACATTAGAAAGGCCTCTTAAGAATGAAAGCATTTGATGCTGTGTACTTGACTCCCTAGATGTTTGGCCTCATACTGAAAATGTTATATTTTATCTTATCATTTTGTAGGGTCCTGCAGATTCAATTTCATATTTGATCCAGGGAATTCATAGGATAATTTTTCTTTAAGATTTTATTTATTTAGTTTTAGAGAGAGCGAAAAAGAGGGAGAAAGAGAGGGAGAGAAACACCAATGTGTGGTTGCTTCTCCCAAGCCCCCTACTGCGGACCTGGCCTGCGACCCCGGCGTGTGCTCTGACTGTGGCGCTTTGGTTCGCAGGCCGGCACTCAATCCACTGAGCCACACCAGCCAGGGCACCGTAGGATAATTTTTAATTCCAGTAGTTGAGTTTGTTTTCATTTGTTTATATATATTATTGGTACTGGCTTTATTAATTTATGGTCTGATACTATGATTTTTACATTCTGTTGTTTAGCATTAAAAATAGATTATTTGCATTCCAGTATATACTGGTTTTTAAAAATGTTTTTGTTTAAGTGTCACGGATATGTTACATACACGGCTAAATTCGACAGTGTTCATTCTATTGTCTAGAAGACGTCTTTTTATATGACAGAGCCTGGAAAGCTAAAAACCGCATTTCCACAGTTAACTGGCAATTTGGGATGTAGATGTGAATTAGATTATACCCAAAATGCCTCCCCCATACCTTGAGATTGGGAAAGTAAAAGTGAGGTGGGATACAACTTTTCATTTTGCCTCCTGCTGTCAGAAAAATAAGGGCAGAGACAGCATCACTCCAGGGCCCAGCTGCTAACTTCAAAAGCACTTGCAGTGGGGGCTTCAGCAGCAGTTTCCTGCTGCCTGGATCACAGCTCCAGTCGTGTGTCCTTAAACTTGACAGTTCAGATGGCATTCACCAGATTACCCGCGTTTCTGATTATGGCAAAGTTAGCAGCAATGCCACAGGCCTATTTGGCAGTGTGGTTCTGGAAATCCCTCCAGGGGGATCACCCTTCAGCCTGTCGCCTGCTTTTCCAGCCATTTGGTGCAGTTATTTATGTCAAATGTCTTTTGCTTAAAATACTGATCTCTGCAGCCTGTAACTGAACCACTGACTGATAAAAATGGCATTTAAGATTTGGTCCCTCTTTATAGTTTTTAAAATTTGATATACAGAAATGTTTAAAATGATGTGATTAATTATATTACTTGGATTGTCTATATTCCTTTTTTCTTTTACCTTTCTTTGAAAGCACAGAGAGTGTTGTTTTAAAGTCTTTAACACTTGTGGGGATTTTTTCATTTTCTCTTCTGCTTATAATGCTGTTCCTGTCACCAACTTTCTTTGCAAATATTTCGTTTTGTTAAAACTTCATTGTGTATGCAGTCTTTTACTTACTAAAAAATGGCCGCTTTGTTCAGTTTAATGCTTTTTTCCTTTAATTCATTTCCATGTGATACCAATATTGAGATCTGGAGTGTCAGCTTTGATTGCATTTATTTGACATTTATTCCTTTTTTATTGTTAAACTTCATAACTTACTTTATTTCACACATACGGAAATCCATTTACAATGAAAAATTTGTTGGTTATCTGAGATGAGATAATGATGAGTGAATAAAGTAAAAAGCATAGTTAAGGAAGAAATTTAAAAAATATTTAACTTCCTAGTTCAACTATTACTCAGCCTTAGTGACATCAATCTAATAAAACACAGATTTGTTTATGTAATTTTTCAAAGGTAGTGCATAACTTTTACCTTATGCAATTACATGAAACCCAATTCTGCCTTAAGACACCAACAGACAATTCCATGGTTTATACTAGACATGGCTCTAGATGCTGGCCATGCATAGTGGGCAATGATAACCGTGGCCCATGACAGGTGACCTTCCACATGGTCGACTTTTCATAATGATGCTGCTTCACCACACTAACTTTATGAAGACATTTTATTAAGGACATATATTTCATTTATAAAGCACCAGTTTATTTGATCCTGATGCAAATAATTCACATAAACTGACAATTGTGTAAATATAAAATACCCACAAGACTAAGTTCACACACATGCAGGTGGTGATTTTCAAAGGTAGTGCATAACTTTTGCCTTATGCAATTACATGAAACCCAATTCTGCCTTAAGACACCAACAGACAATTCCATGGTTTATACTAGACATGGCTCTAGATGCTGGCCATGCATAGTGGGCAATGATAACCGTGGCCCATGACAGGTGACCTTCCACATGGTCGACTTTTCATAATGATGCTGCTTCACCACACTAACTTTATGAAGACATTTTAAGCAAAAATTAAGGATATATATTTCATTTATAAAGCACCAGTTTATTTGATCCTGATGCAAATAATTCACATAAACTGACAATTGTGTAAATATAAAATACCCACAAGGCTAAGTTCACACACACTGCCTTCGAGAAGCAAGATTCTTTCTGCATTAGTTTAAGGCACTGCATCCCAATTCCAGAAATGAACATGATAAAACATAGTCTAGAAAATATTCAAATACCTTGGGTAGTTGTTTAATTAATGCATATAGTTCATTTCATAATATCAGTTACTTATGAAGATTGTTTCATTTTCATTACAAATTCTTGGGAATAAGGACAACTTTCCAGAACTTTTAGACGCTTGACGTAGCCTGAACTAAGAAAACACACAAGTATAAACGTAGAAATGACAGGAAAGCAGCACTTACAGAATGTTGCCTTAACACAGAAAGTCAGCTCAGGTTTGCCGTGTTATAATTACTATCTTGATAGATCACTTAGAGATTAATCATGTAAGGTCTCCTGCTGCTGCTGTTACTACTATGGCAGAAGAGGAGGGAAAGGAATATGGAAAAGAAAGTCAGATAGTATTAGTTTTCTGTTACTTTGTAACAAATTATTACAAACTTAGTACCTTAAAACAACATCTTACAGTATCTGTAGGACAGAAGTCCAGGCACATTGTACCTGGATTCCCTCTTCCAGGTTTAACATGGATACGACCAAGATATCGATTCAGGCTGCATTCCTATGTAGGTTCGGGGTCTTCTTCCAAGCTCATTCCAGAGAGTTGGCAGAATTCGGTTTGTTGTAGCTTCTAGAGTAACTCTCAGGTCCTAACCATTTGACCCTGTCATAATGTAGCAGCTTCTTCTTTAAAATGAGCAGGAGAACCTTCCTCCAGTCTGTCACAACACAGTCTTATACAGCACAACATAAGCAAGGAAGTGATAGTCCATTATATTCACAGGTCCTGTTGTTACTGGTAGAATGCCATTTGTTACCAGTGGAAGTGGGACTCATGGTATCTACAGGAGAATTTCCTGAGACCCGCATGTGAGGATGCACCTTTGTGGAATGGTTTATTGATGATGTACAATTAAGGGAGTTCTCCTCCTCACTTCCCAATGTCCCATCTCCATCCTTCTCACCATTGAAAAAGTCCAGTCTTTTCTTCAATAGGGCCAGGATGAAGGCCGCTGCCCACAGTTTCTGTTCCATATCAAAGTTCAGTCCAGTGAAGCATTCAGTTAGCTTAACGTGTGGTTCCCGCTGTAGTCCACTCCAGAATTCCTCTTGGAGCCTATGTGTAGTGTTGTACAGTCATGGACCATGTCGTTGCTAAGGTCACATGGCCATGGAGAGAACAGACAAGTGCACCATGCAAAAACAGGCTGAGAGAGGAAGGGGGGAGTTTCTTTGTTCCACTGGGATTATATTAATTCGGGATTGGGACAGACCAAGTGCTTTCTCAAAATGACCAATTAACTTCCCAAGCTTCTGTGGGCTTTGGATGGGCCCTCTTCACAACCAATCTCTCCTTTCCCCAGGCTAACCTGACAGGCCTCTCTGGTGAAGCACCTCCCCCGGCACCATTTTGACTTCTATTGCACATGAGCCTGCCTTCCCTGATCCCACCCCCAGTCTGGCACTGGAAGGGAAAAGGGAGGAACGTTAGTTTGCTGGAGTGTGAATCTGTAGCCTCCCGGCTAGCATGCAGGCTTAGGCTTCCCAGTTTATTAAACTCATTGTCTAGTTCTCTTTGCTGTCTTTCCTGGCTAAATACCACAAGTAACGTTCTCTACTTTCTAGGTAAGAACGTAATAGAGGCTCTATATACCAATGAGACAAAATTTGGGGGACATTTTAGGATTCTATGAATCACACGGTGGTTACAAGGATATTTTAAATACAGTGTTAAAGCATGACTAATTGCCCTATGTGTGGCAAATGAATCCATAGAAGATAATTTTTTTTGCCCTATACAACAGGAAATGAGTGTTTAGCAAAAATAAAAAATAGATATGAAACAATTCAGATAAAATAAACTAAGGCATCAAGCAATTTAAACTAAAATGTGTCTGCAGTGTAAAGGGGTAGACTTTTTTCCTTAAAATCAGGGGTTAGCATTTGAACAATTGTGATTTAATATTTTTGAAGCAAAATTGTTATATTTCTAGTTTTAAATATACTTCACAAACAAGACAGTTAATAGTCATATGGCATGCTTTGTAAGTCACCAGATAGGTAAACCAGTCCAGACCATCTCCCAACTTCAGCTTCTTATCTTCCAAGAAGGCCTAGAACGTTGAAATGACCTGCTACACAACAGTTTTGACCTGTGCTGAGAACTGCAAGGTAACACCTGAACTGTAAACAGTTCAACTCAGTAATCAAAAAATATCTTGGGTTAAATAACTTATGTATCCAATTAAATAATTTTAAATAATGTTCCATAAATCTAATTTGTTTACTCTGTTCTACTTGCTTATTATTTTAAAGAGAAATATCAATGGTTGTTAACCATGATCCCTATATCCCTACACAGTATTTTTCATAAAAACCTAAAAGTTAAAAATCATCTTGTCTATTCAACTACATTGCAATCCATTTCTAAACAACATTATCACCTTAACAATTCAAATATTTTCTGGATAGTTATGAATTTTTAATATTCAAAAATTATTTTTTTCTAAGTACCAGATGTGAAACTGTGATCTAGATTATAATTTGCTTTAATTGTCTTTTTCTACATACTCTATTTTCTAAAATAATACTGCCAAAGTATTTCTAAAAGCTTAAAGAAATTCCCTCTGTATGATAATGCAGTGTTAGTATATCAGTAACTTCTGCTTTTATTAAAAAGAAAATTAAGACATTAAAATGCGGAGTAATATAAAACTGAACATATGCACAAAACTTCAACTAGAAAGGATATAGAGGAAAATGTTAAATTTGTATGTATAATATGGTAGATTATGCTCAGTTTCCATAGAAACTTTCTTAACAGATGTTAGCAGGGATATTACTGTGAAATATAAAAAATAAAACCAAAGTTATGCTTATTTCAAACCAGTGATTAGCTTAATGCACACAGAATTTAAAAACCTAAACTACATGATATTACTGAACTAAAACACAGAAAAGATTGTGACAAATCTGAGAGATTTATAATATAGCATTAACAAGCTCTATATTGGGAACACATTATTCAAATATCTAATGGCAAGATCTTGATAGTGGTACTAATAACCAAGATAAAGGATTTTGATTAAAAAAGCAATTCTTTCTGTAAGCAGAGGTTTGTCAACGTCGTAGTCCTGTAAAGACTTTTTTCTACCCTGCCTGATATAACTCAGTGGATTGAGCATTGACCTGCAAACCAAAGGGCTACCTGTTCCATTCCCCAGTCAGGGTACATGACTGGGTTGCGGATCAGGTCCTCAGTAGGGGCGCACAAGAGGCAACAACACACTGATGTTTCTCTCCCTCTCTTTGTCCCTCTTTTCCCATCTGTCTAAAAATAAAATAAATAAAATCTTCAAAAAATATTTTTTTTCTATGAGCACAATATATTGTTTGTAACTGTTAACACCGGTAATCAACCTGATACCTTTTTTAAAAAAATTAATTGGGCATCTTTCACTGTCACAAGACAGAGCTCAATTCAAAATAGCTTCACTAAAAAGGAATCTTTCATTAACTAGAAAATGCATAGATGGGGCTCTCTTCAGGACTTTCTTCTTTCTCCCTTGAGCATTCGTCTCCATTACTCTACATGTAACACACTGTCAAGGTCATAGATGACCTTCGCAACAATCAAATCTTAGCCTTTACATTGTGTTACCTACCAGCATTACCATGATTGATTACTCGCTAAAGTTTGAAACCCTATCTTGGCTTGTCTGCCTGGATAATGGTGAAGCAAATTGGTTTTGTTTTTTCAAAATATTCAGATTATTTAACACCACTGACCAAATCTCCCAAATGTTTATCACATCATTCAGACTAAAATGATGAGCCGATAAATCCTGCAAACTCTGTGTCCCCCTCTCTTTTTCTTCCAGCTCCCCTCACTCATCCCGCTTCAGCCATACAGGACAGCTTCCTCAACAAATTGATTATTTTTCTTTACTTTTCAGCAATTTTAGGTAGTTTGAAGTAGTTTGTCATGTTTGTTCTTGAATTTTGTCTGGAGGAGTTTATACTTGCTATGGGCTAAAGGGATGATGTTCCGGAAGCTCGCAGTAGTGAAACGGTAAGAATAGCATCACCCCCTCACCACCCAAAAACACACATTATAAGTGATTTTATCCAGTTCTATGGTTACTTGCATGGTTTTTTTCTTTGTAGCTAAAGTTTAAATTTTACTAGAATATATCTTAATGTCAATTCTGGAAGAATATTCCCTGGCAAACATGGTAGTACTTCAATATGTGGGTGTTTTAAAAAAGAAAAATTATACTCATATCTTTTTTAAATTATGTCATTGATTTTTCTATTACAGTTGTCCCAATTTTTCCCCTTTTGCCCCCTCCACACAGTACCCTCAACTCCCTCAGGCAATTCCCCTCCAATGTTCATGTCCATGGGTCATGCATAGGTTCTTTGGCTACTCCGTTTCCTGTACTGCACTTTACACCCCCACGGCTATTCTGTGACTATCTATTTGTATTTCTTAATCTCACCTCTTCACCCATTCCCCTGTGCACCCCTCCCACCTGGCAACCATCAGAGACAAAGTCATGGAAACGAAGAGCGTATGATGGTTGCCAATTATATCTTTATGTATCTGTTCTTTTCCATTATTTTTCTTCCTCAGAAATTCCAATTATGCATATGTTGGATAATTTTGTACCTAATTTATTGTACTTTTTAAAGTAATTTTCTACTATTTTTCTAATTTCCATTTAATTGTGTTTGGTTTCTAATTTCTATAAAAATCCCTGTTTTTTTCTAACGTTCTTCCCAAATTCATCTCGGACATTTTTCTCTTAAATATGAGTTCTATCATGTCATATTTAATATCCGTCTGTTGTTGCATCTTCTCTTTCCTAGGTTTCTTTTTTAATTTCTGCATCCCTCCCAAATAATATAAGAATTTTTTATGCTTTAATTTTAGTTATGCTTTTATAAACATACATACTGTTTTTATTTTAATGGCATTATAATAATTTAAAAGTCACCCTAATCTTTATTTTATTGAGCAAATGGTTGCTTAAATTTATCTGTGTGTTTGGAAACCTAATTAAATATTATATATGTATTCAATTTCTTCCTTCTGAATTCAATTTCCTTCTTCCTGAGATAAAACTTTTCAGAAATTTTTATAAGAATCTCTGAATAGAAAAAAATTAATTATCTTCCTTCCTACTGCCATTATCTGTGAATAAGAACAGGGTATATAAATTTCTTCAAAAGTTATCACTTTTTCTCAGTATTGTGAAACTATTACGTTATTGTTGTCTAGCATACTAATTTCCTTGGACTGGTGTTAAAAAAGTACCACAAACTGGGTGACTTGAACGGTGGAGATTTACCGCTATACAATCCTGGAAGCCAGAAATGCAAAACTGAAGTGTGATCATGATTGGTTCCTTCTAAGGGCTGTGAGAAAAGGACCTGATTCAAGCCTCTCTACTTGATTTATAGATGCCTATCTTTCCCCTATGTCTTTTCCCATCATCATTCTTCAATGTCTACCTGTCTCTAAATTTCACCATTCTAAGGACACCAGTCATATCAGATTATAAAACCTACCTTACTCTATTATGACCTCATATTTAACTAATAATATCTGCATAGAATCTCTTTTCAAATAAGGTTATATGTATAGGTCTTTTTCTTGAGAAGTCCAGTTGCATTCTGTGAACCATGTAATTTTGTTGTTTAATTGTTCTTAAGATTTTCTTGTAATTGCTTTTGATTCTATAGCTCAGTATAAAATTTATAGGTATGGATTTATATTTGTAAATCCTGCTTGGGACTCAATAAATTGTTTTTTAATATAAAAGTGTTTATGACTTTCAGCACTTCTGAGAAAGTCTTCATAAACTGGCTCTACTATACTCCATAACAAATGTTGGCTCTTGTTACTATCCCTCCAGTATCTTAACGTCTCTTCTATGTTTTTAATCTTTTTCTGTCTGTGTCCTGCTTGCTGGGTAATTCCAGAGATCTACATTCCAGTAAAGAGATTCTCCTTTTTATTGCACCTACTTTCCTTCAACTGGTCTCTAAAAATATTATATTGATTTTCTAAGAATTTTATTTGGTGATTTCCCAAAGCTCCTTATTTTTTATAATATCTTATACTTTTGGGTGTGTGTTGATATATATGTAAATATGTGCACTTTATAATTCTTAACTTGTAATTCTGTATTCAAAAGTTCTGTATACCTAATTCTGCTATTATATCTCTTAATAGTAAATTATTTTCCTCATCAGGTTGGTAAATTTTTATTGTTGAGCTCATCTATAGGGGAAATTATTTTTTCCTGTGGTAATTATATATGGCCCAGGGTGTGAAAGTTGTTCTCTTAACTACCCATGCTAGGTAATTTAAGAGTATCATGGTTCTAGATCATTTATTTCATTAATTTTTTTAGCTAGAAGTACTCTTGAAACTCGTAAGTAATAAAAGCTAGCGTCATAAATCAATACAAGTTCCTGTTTTCCTTCAAAGTGTAAAGTTGAAAAAAATTCTTATCTTCTCCCTGAGCTTACATTTCTTCTGAGGTGCACTTCTTATTTCGTTCAGGGTTTATCACTTTTCCCTGTTATTCTTGACCCAAAGATTTCTTCAAAACGCCATGCAGATAAAAATGTTGTCTTACAATATTTTACTGACAATTTGGTGGCAATGGTAGGAAATTAAGAATAGTGGTGATAACATAATAGCACAGCAGATAACATCAAAATGAACTAGGCATTTTAAAAATATGTATGACTTCACCTATATTTAGCCTATTAAGAAAAAGAAAAGTCTATGTTACTAAGACTCCATCTTCCCATGCATTCATTCATTTATTCATTCTGCTCACTGAAATGTGAAATTCCTTTATTTTTATTATGCATATCACTTAAATCCTTCCATCTTCACCACTAATTAAATTTTAGGTCTACCTTGGTACAATGAAAATATCATTGAGTTGCTCTCTTAGCTATTTTGGCTTTCAAATTACAGATTTTTTCTTAATCGTAAACATGTTCAATTTGTAGAATCAAAGTGTGATTTTTAAAATTAATTCTGAGTAACCATTAGAGCGATAGGTAAAATTTCATGTACATAAGTAAGCATTTAATCATTGTGTGGTTATGACTATTCTTTATGGTGTAAATTGAGGAGACCCTGCTTTTGTTATATATAGTATTATACTTCTTAGTGAGACACTTACACTCAAACTTTCTCAGGATTGCAGACATACACATGAAACAGAATAAAAATTTAAATTTCCTTGTTTGCAGCAGGTAGCTTAAATTAACAATTAAAGGAATTTCTATTTTCTTTCTCTACGTAGTTTCATGTAATATAAGATGGCCTATCTTAAAATATATATATATATATTTTTTAGTGTCATTCTTTGAGAGCGTCTAGTAAGAACGTTCACGTCTATGCCTACAGTGTAAATACCCTTATGTCATCTGCACAGCCCAACTTTTCCAGGTATTACAGAAAGCAGAACTAGGGCTTCCAAGCATTAGGACTGGCTAAGTCTCATTATACCTGCTCCCAGTAGACCTCTGGCAGAAGGGCTAACTTTGCAGGATTCATCCAGATGCTGTTGGTCCGAGAGGCAGTTCAAAGGTTTCTACTCACTTTGGCCAACGTAGTGATAATATAAAACCAGGTGTTTTCTTGAGTCACAAATGACACGGATCTTAAAACCATCTGGCATGACTAGAGCAAAAGTGTATCCAATATCATAAAATTCACCTTCCCAAATGTAGGCTTTCCACAACACAAGAACGACAAATGAGAAAATTGACCTTGTTCAGCTTGAAATTCTAAATTGTTTTCCACATTGATGTCCTTGAAAAAAATAACAAAAAAATAATTCATTTTATGTTCAGATAATTTGTTGTAGTTTATTTGATGTTGAATGGGTATAATAATGCTCATTATATCATCTGACCAGAACTTCTAGAAGTTTGATGTTTTTAATTCATTTAAAATGAGGAACTAATTATCATTTAAATAAGGGTTAGTAGACAAACTCTTCAAACACTTATGGTTCAATATCAATGGAATGGTCAGTTAGAATTCATTACAATTTGAGTCATTGTCATTAAAAATAAAGAAACTGTAATTCATATTCTGATAATGTAGGTATTTTGGATACAACCCTACTTTATTCTATAAATGCTACTGCATCCTGGAGCCTAACTGACTAAGTCTTTATCTAGGTTTTGTTGTCTTCATACCTAAATCTTTATAATCTTTCCTTGACTACGCATGTAGATGACCACACAGACACACACACACTCACACTCACACATGCTCATACCTCATTTGAGGGAATTTCTCCTGAATTTCATATCTATATAATGTACATCTCTATGTATCCAATTATCACATTGATACGTAACTTCCATTAGGTGTTTATATACCTCATGCTACAAGGTTGGGCTTCTCTTTGTGTTCTCACTGTCTGTCTCAATACATACTCAAGAAAGCTTAGAGAATAAGAAAATCTGTCCTTTCTACATTATTTTGTTTTCTTTTTAAAAGATAATTGCCCATCTCACCATTAGCAACTCACCACTTTACAATGCAAAATGAATTCTTACCGTGACCACTGAAAAGTGCACATTTTTTTGTCCTTTTTCACCTATTCATATCAGGAAATACTTTTAAGTTGATAGTACTAACCACCACCTAGTGGCTAGGATGGGGAACTATTTGATTTGATTCATGTTACCTGGCACCTTTAAGGGATACGGGAAGACCAAGCAGTTGGAAGTAGAGGTTATCTATGACAGCAGGGACAACAAGTAAACCCTAGCAGAATTCAATCTAGGCTATGGATAGTATTGCCCCTAAATCTTCTTGCCTCAGGTTTAGACCATTTAATCATCTTTGGGGATGTTTTCACAAGACATGAGGTCCCTAATATCAAACTTCTCAGGTCTAAATATCAGATATCCCACTCACCCTCTGAATAGTCTTAGATAAATTATTTAACCTCCCTATGTCATATTTTTCTCACCTATAAAATTGGGATAATAATATTACTACACAGACCTTCATGATCGTAATATCCACCTTGAGGTTCTTGTAAGGAATAAATATAGTAATTCACATGAAGAAATTAACACAGTACCTGGCTCTTCATTAGAAGTTAACAATCAAGTATTGTTTGTGTTTTGAGCTAGCTTGTATCCCTGGCTGAATTTGAAACCACCCCTGGTTATGCTCATTTTGCTGATACCGCTTCTCTCCAGTTCGGGTCATAATTTCCATCTCCTTCCTTTGTCTGCCCTGGTGAACACTTCTGGCCTGCCTGGTCCTGTCCTGTGCCTTTGTAAATGCTTCGCTTAACTCAGCTTGTCTTCCTCACAATCTACTTCTTTGCTTGAAAAGATCTGAGTTTGCAGTGAGTTTCCTATATTTTCATTTCTATAACAATAAAGATACTTCCATCTTGGATAGTTTTCCCTTGCTTATAAATATACCACTTTGACCATGTTACCCCTTCTTATACATTGCTCATCGCATGCTCAGTTTTTCAGGAAACATGATCTTTCCTCTCTCCTACTCTCTCCATCTATTGTATTGTCATGGCTGATAACACCAGTGTGGGCCTGTGGAACATGACCTGTACCAAGAAAACAGAAAGGTTAACAGTTTTAAGGTATAATTAGGCCTAAATTTTATAAATGCTGTTAATCTTCAAAGAACTTAACAATGTCCATGAATCCACTTAAAAACCTGCACAAAAGCTTTCCATTTTCTAACTCCCCTTCTAATTGAAGTGTACTTTTCTTCAAGCCCCAACCTATGGAGAAATATTTTAAAGCATTTCAATATAATTTTATTGTGAAAAAACAAAAAACCTTCTCTGTAAATATTTTTACTTTAAGCATATGTTTTATTGTATAAAGTAGGCGCCTGTACCCATCCTGGAAACCTAACCACCACCATAAATATTGTTATTATAGGATAATGTAGGCCAAATGAACTTATGGTATATGACTCATTACTAAGTTAAGAACCGACTATGAGAAGAATGAACTGATCTCCGAGCTGAGTTATTCAGGCCTCATTCTGCTTGGCGTGTCCTCCTGTTATCTAAGTTATTGAGTAATTCGATCTTAGGGATTTTGTGTGTGTGTGTTTTCCCCCTCCCTGGTGAAACAACTATGCTTTGAAATTTAGAATAATCAGAAGAGCATAATCAGATACTTTTTTTTCACTCAGATTCCATCAAACATACTCTAAATATATTACTTGGTGATGACAGTCTTTTGTTCAGTGGGGTGTTCACAGCATGTCGGGCACTGGAAACATCACTTGCGGTGACATTATATGTCTCAGTAACAGGCCAGACTGTGGGAATTCCCTGGTTTGCTGCCCTCACTCAAATAAGATAATTTGTTCTCTTACATGAATTGAAGATACAGTCACTCTCTTGTGGGCGACTGCAGCTCTACAGACACAAGGACTCATTTAGTTGGTTCCATTCTCAAACTGGACATTCTTCTACAAATTATAAACCAAAAGCTAAAAATGTGAGAGAAAGGAGGTCAGTGTCTTTTCCTTCTGATTCCGCTCTGTTATGGTTTGCGTTCTGCCCTGGGTCCTCCCAGAATACACGGCTGGCAGCTCCAGAGCCAAGTGCAGGGCAGCCAGCCAGAGGTCTGCGCCAGTCTGAGTGGGGAAGACCCACTTGCAATGCAGTCTTCTTAGCTTGTGGTTCTTACTTTTGAATATACTTGAGTTTGGGAAATTTTATTTTGTGATTTATTTTATGATTTTTTGTGTGATTCTACATAAAACAATATAATCATAAAAGGAAAGAAATCCACAATGCCGAAACCTGAATCATTGTGCTATATATGAGGGCTATTAGAAATAAATTTAGTTATAAAGTTTTTGTAATGTTGGGTTTTTAAGTACTAGAATTTTGTACATAAGTTCTGATACTACACAAACAAAGAAGGAAACTGAAAAAACCTTTAATGACACTTTCGTTAATATCTATAGCCAAGGATCTCTTCTGAAGTACTTACACTAGATTCTTCAGGCTCTAAGAGGCCCTATTACTTCACTGTCTCTAGTTTGAAAAAACAGTCTTAAATATTCTTCTTTCCTAAAATTTCAAAATGAAATGAATATGTTTACCTGGAGAGTTCTAATTACTTTTGGGAAAAATTCCTATTAAATTGAAGAATGCTTTAGAAGTATTCAAATTCATGTAGTTATGACACATGCATTCATTCAAAGTGTTTTTTATTCCCTAAATTTCAAATTCCACAAGTATGAATGTAGACTGAATCTCATTGGCAAGGAAGCAAATAACACAAGAACATGAGATAGGACCAGACTACAATTATAAATCAACACAGACATAAGAAAAAGGTCATGTAAGGCAGTAACCTGAAGAGAGTATATTCACTTTCAGAAAACAAACTACAAATAACAGTTAAGTGGTATACGTATACAGGTCAACACTGGACCACTTGAAAATCGAGCATTCTGGGAAAGGGAATTTTGGAAAAGGAGGTCACGAATTGTACAGCAATGCAACTACGTAGTGAAATACAAGATCAACATGTTCATTCAAGAAAATAATGAAAAAGTATTTGATACATATTCCATTAATTCATATGGAACCCCTCAAAATCAAGTTCTTAAACTAGGAAAACTACCATCAGTCCCAGAGTAAGTAGAGATAATTTATTATGAATCAAGAGAAAATATTCCATGATTTGGAATGTTGTAGGCTACTTGGTACTACGTAATACATAAAGAAATTTTTATCTGTTGAATGATCTGAAAAGTTTAGGAAAGTAAGGGTTCTTTACTATGTTAATATTTATATTAGAAAAAACTTATATATGAATATTTAACCCTGGAGATTAAATGTTAAAAGACATAAAATTAAATGTAAGAGAAACAGGTTAGGACACTGTGAAAGTTAGGGGGGAAAAATGCAGCTTTTGGTCAGTGATGAGTAACAATCAATCAAACAGAGAAACCGTCTGAAGGCGAAGCCTGCTGCTTTCACTTATGTGAATGCAATAGTATTAACTAACTCACCTAACAACCAGTTTCTTCTAAATAGCTGGTGGGATAATTACTTTGTATCTAAAGAGTTTTCCAGAATAAGAACTAGTAAAAATTTGGTTTCAATAGGAAGAGGTATAAAGACCTGGTGGAGGTGTTATTAGAGCCTAGGAAAAGACAACATAACATAGGAAAGTTCTAGCATTGATTCATTTGACTTGAACTACCATTACTTAAAATATGGATTTCTCAAACCTTACAAAAGTTGTTACTCCAACATTTTTTTTGTAGAAGCCTTCTTTAAGGGCTATTCATACCCATCACCCCACCATCCCTACCACCCTGCACCCAGAAGAATGATCACTTCGTCATTGCTCCATCTCGAATCTATCTCTGCCATAACATTATTATCTGTTATTATACATTGACAACTAACAAGTAACACTTTTAATAGACTGGGAGCTGCTTGGGGCCAATGTTCAGTATATCCCTGTTGCCTCACACACTGCCTGGCATCTACTAGGGATGTAAAATTAGTTAATAAAGAAAAGTGGAAGTTTAAAGTTGCTTTTGAGTTAACACTAGCAGTTCAGATATAGTCTACTATATTCCTTCATAGAATTTTGGACTTTTTCTTCTTCCCCTTCACATATTTGTCATGAAGCAATTACCAATGCAAATAATTTTTAACAGGTGCGTTCCCCACATGTTAAGACACATGAGAGCAGTGATGCCATCTGTCTTGTTCGTTGTTGTGAATCTCTAGTGTCTAGGACAATTGAGTAGGAAAAAATAATAATTGAGTGAAGGTATAGAATAAATAATAAATAACACAAATTTAAATATAAAATAAATAATAAGGAAATGAATTAAGAGTTAATTCATATCATTTTTAAAGCATCTACTGATTTGTCTTAGTCAACTCATATATGTGTGTGCAATACATGTACACATATGCATACAGATATTACATAATAAATATATTTCCATATATTATGTATAATTATTATATAATATAGATTATAAATTATGGTTAGGGCACATGCCTGGGTGGCAGGTGAGGACCCCAGTTGGGGGCGTACAAGAGGCAACTACACATTGATGTTTCTCCTTCTTTCTTTCTCCCTCCCTTCCCCTCTCTCTAAAATATAAATGAATAAATGAATAAATAAATGAATAAATGAATAAATGAATAAATAAATAAAGTAGCCTGGGTCAACTACATAATTTGTAGGGCTCCACACAAAAAGTAAATGTGGAGGCCCTTGTTCATAAAACAGTAAAAAAAATCCTATAAAATTACTAATATATAAAGTACTTTTCTTTCTTTTCATGTTTCTCCCCTGGATTGTCATAGTGCTTTTATTTCTTAGTTAATGTTATTCTAAGTAGAGAAAATTTAAATTTTAAATTATTTTTTAATTTAAAAAAATTTTAGATTAAATTTATTAGGGTAATATTGCTTAAATTATTAAATTATTTTAAATTATACTATTAACTTTATATTGTACAAAACCAGTTAAAAATGCAACTATAAAAATCTCATGCAGAATAACTGAAATTACACATTGTTGTTTTAACTTTCTAGCTTGGACATTCATATGTACTTTGTTATTACTAGAACAAAGAATACTCTTTATAAAACTAACTTAACTTTTTATTTGACTTCTTGGTATGCACACATTCTACCAAACTCTCTTTGTGGTTTACCTGTAAGGAAGGAAGGACTGAAAGGAAAAGGAACTATAGGCTTCCCTATTTTTTTTTGTTTTGTTTTGCTTTGTTTTTACTTCTATAACAGTGACTTCTATCACATGCTTCCCTTATACTTGCTTTGATCTTCCCGAACTCCAGCATGTCATGAATCCATGGAATTCTGTGTTGATGAGAAATCACAAAGGCTAAATACAAATGGGATGTGAGGAATGGTGAACACATACATTGCTCATTTATTCTTTGCTCACCTGTATATTCTATTATCCGATCAAACTCCATTTATAAAACACAACTTCTAAAATAAAATTATTAAGAATTGAAAATGAGACAACAGAGCAGTAAACCAAACACAGGGCCCCTCTAAGGGCAAAGCCTCAGGAGACTTGCACAGTCATACGCCCATGAAGCCAGCCCATATGGGGTCTCTGTTGCCCTTTACAAAGCAATCCCATCCATCCAAGTAAGTTACATGGTCAAACACTTGAAAATATTACCACCATCAGAAGGAAGATGACAAGTTTTGCCTTAAGTTGAAACTTGAAGACTTTGATTGTTGATCACTTAAGTTGGTGTCCAAAAATAATGTTATCTTTCTGACAGTGGAAAGGAATGCTAATAAGGTGATTGCCAAGAATCCTGTAAATTTTACTTATATGGATGTGATCTGTGGGAATACAATAAAATAAAAGCTTCTTTGACAGAAATATTTCATATCTAAAGTAAAAAAAAAAGGTTTTCAAACTATGGGATGGTGTGCTATTAGGGAATCTTGGAAATCAAATTATTGGGTTGCAGTCATTATTTTTTTAAATAATGAAATAGATTAAAAAGAGTAGAAACTCAGAGTGCTACACATATTGCAAAGATGTGCATAAGTTTATGAAACTTTTGTTTCATACATATGTGTATACATATATGTGAATGGAATAGGTTGTAATACAAGGTGTATTTCCTGCTGTGGTCATCACCAAAAATCCATTGTCATAAAACGCTGTGTCTTCAAAGGAAGCCTCTAGTTTTTAAACTCAGAAACCATCTTTCCACAGTATAACAGAGCTTAATTTCAGAAAAGGAAGGTCAGATTCAGATAGGTTACCTTGAAAATTATTTTCTGCAAAATCTTGCCTTTCAAAGCTTAGAGTCCTGTGTATGATTATGTTCTCTAGGATTTGTAGGTAACATACCTAGCAAGTCTAGCATTTGCAACATCCACCAAAGACTGGGCATTTGGAAGCAAAAACAAAAACAAAAAACAAAAAATCCCACATTTATTCATTTCCATTATGTAATTCTCCCAGTAATCTTTCAATGGATAATATCAACCCTCATTTATAGGTTGGGAAAGGTAGAACCCAAAGAATTAAAATAATTTGCTCAGTTCCACTTCTTATTATTGGCAAAACTGGACTTGGAACCTAGGTTGTTAATGTCTAAGTCCAGCCTCTAAGTCTCCTGAGGTGTTATAATCTTATAAAAAATGTTGAAAAGATTAAAATTAAAAAAGGGAAATAATATAACCAATATACAAAAATCAAGGTTTGATTGTGTTACAGTCTAGTGAAATATAATTTAATTTCAGACTCCATTTTCCCACTGAACCATACCGTAACTAATAGGCAATATTCTTTTGTGAATCAGAGCCTCAGCATTTGCATTTTCTTGTGGTTACATTATAAGAAATAATGTGCAATGTTTTGATTTCTTTGTACCCACAATCTAAGCCATTCAAAAACAACAAAATTCCACAGAGGAGGAGGAAAAAATAAATCTTAGAGATTTTGGAGAGAACTGTATCAACTTTTTATAGCAATCATAAGAAAATCATCTACAATCGTATCAAATATCAGGTTTCCAGCACAGGAAAGGAAAACTGCAGTACCTGCCATTTTAAATTACTCCCTGTCATGTTTTTATTCCTCCTCCTCCCCTGGGATGTTAACGTCTTGAAGAAATATGTGTGCACTCTGAAAGAATTTCCTGAAATCAGTGCATTCCATATGTTCCTAGGGAAACAAATTATTCACTCTGTGGGTCATTCCTGGTGACATTTAGATCTTCTAATCAGTGCATTTAGGCCCTAGGTACTTTATGTTTTCAGAGGTCTCTTATGTAGACCTACATAGAACACAAGAAATATTTTTATTGACTTTAAACACTCCCTTAACCTAAAAGAATACACATGAATATATATATATACACACTCTTCCATATATACTTGCATACTCAAAGACATACAAAAGTACATCTTTTATAGTTTAACTATACTAAACATTGGTTTTAGAAAATTAAGACAGATTTGCAAACTAAGTAAATAATAGTCTCAAATGCAAAGGAAAAATTATAAATGTGCAAGAAAAGTGCCACCACTAAATCTATCTTACTAACAATAGTACATGTTTCTTCTTCATTTAGAATGTATGCTCTGCCTTTCAAAGGAATGTAAAGTACTTTTTGTTGAACTGGGGAGAAAAATTAATTCCTATCTTGCTACCCAATCTCACTCAGTATAAAATCATTTATTGATAATGGGGATTTGGTAGAAACCACATTCTTACATTAGGAAGTATTATTCCAAGGGAAGAGCATGAATAAAAGAGAAAATAATGGTCACCTTTTCCTCATTTTTTACTATATACAATATCTGTCCAGAAAAAGTCCAGCTATTATTAATATAACAAAAACGGTTTGTATGACAGCAATGTAGACATAGAAGATGGACTGGAATGAGTATGTGTGAACAATGATGACTTCACTGTACTAGTCAGTGGGGTCAGCAGACATCGTTGAGTGAGCATGTGTACTGTGTGACCATCACATTCAAAATGACTGAGTGAGTAGAGCAACAAATTTGCATCGAATTTTGCATCAAGTTTGAACATCCCTCCGCAGAAGTTGTTCGATGATTCAGAAGGCTTTTGGGGGCAATGGAATGAGCACAGCACAAATAAAGTGTGGCACAAACACTTCAGAGATGGTCGAGAATCTGTCGAAAGTGACTTATGTTCTGGAAGGCCTGCAACAAGCAGAACACCTGAGAATGTTGAATGTGTACGGGCTGCAGTCAACAAAGACAGGGGACTGACAGTGTGAGAACTAGAAGCTGATCTGGGGATTCCAAAAACTGCTGTGTCTGAGATTTTGATGCAGGATCTCGGCATGAAAAGTGTTGTGGCAAAATTCATTCTGTGGCTTCTGCTATCAGAGCAGAAAGAACATTGTGCTGCAGTTGCTCATGACTTGATTCAAATTGCTACCAATGAACCAAATTTCCTCAAGAAGGTCATAGCCAGAGATGAATCATGAGGCGTCATTGTCCTATGCACAATGTTTCCTGTATCTTTTATCTTCTTCAATAAATGTCTCTCATATGTTTTTCATATTACATGCCTAGATGCTTTCTGGGCAGACCTCATATACACAGACAGCTCACAGATTTGTACTTCTGCCCATTTCTCTTCCCCAAACTACTTGTGTATAGACATATAACCAACTACCTACTCCGAATTTCCACTTAGATGTCCAATTAATTTCTTAAATATACATACATCCCAAATGAACTCCTGCTATTCTCCCCTAACCCTGCTCTTTTGACAATCTATCATCTGTGTGAATAACACCTCCATCCTTTCAGTTGCTCAAGACAAAAAGTTTTGGAACCATTCTTAACCCTTCTCTTCTTCTTATAGCCAAATCCAGTATTTCAAAAAATCTTGTTGGCTCCACCTTCTGAGTAGATCCAGAGTCTGACCAGTTATCTCCACCTCTGCCACTACCACCTTGTCCTAAATCAACATCTCCTCCCTCTTGGATTATTGCAAAATCTTCCTAAAGGAATTCTACTTCTACACTTGCTTCCCTATAGTCCTTTCTTAAAAGAATACTCAGTGTAATACTCTTGGCTCAAAACTTCAAATGCCTTTTGCTTCAACGGCCCCATCTCACCTGGAGTAAAATCCCAAACCTATTCAGTGGTCCAATAAGCCAGTTGCTGGTTGCCCCTGATATGCGCTCATCTCTGAATATTCTCCCTTCACTACCAATCTCTTTGTTATTTCCTGAGGGCTCTAGGTAAGTACTCCCCTCAGCCTAGAAAATGATCCTAGCTCCTCCGTCTTCCACTCCACTCTACGGTTTACCATTCATCTCCTTAATCAGTCTGCTTCTGACTACCCTACTTAAAATTACAAACCCCTCCCTGCCTCACATCCTTTATCTGCTGACTTGCTTTTATCTCCACAGCACTTTGAAAGTCTAAAGTCTATGTAATTAACTTTTTCTTTATTGAGTGTCTCTACTAACTAAAATGTCAGTTGAAGGTAATTCTTCTTCTGTCTTCTTCATTACTGTTTTACCAGTAACATTAAAAAAAAAAGAGTGAACAAATGAAAGGATGAAAGACTAATGAAAAACAGATATTTTGGAAATTGGGCTGGAATAAAGATGAGAGATTGGGTCAATATTTGCAAATTAAAAAGAAACCCATTCTCTTTTATGAATACCCAAAAGAGAGATTGCTGCTCTTAAGTGAATAGAGTTGGAGATAGCCAAAGTTAGATTGTGGGTGAGGTGCGGGCAGAGCAGTAGGAGGCAAACCAAAGATGGACATGTTGCACATAGGTAGATAAAGGAAAAAGTATGCACTGTGACTAATCTGGATATCCAATCTTCTGGAAACTGAACAGTTTGCACTAAATTATTTCCAAATCCCTGACCAGCTATAAAGTTCTAGAACTCTATAAAGAAAATAGACAGATGCCACCAAACATCAGGAGGAGGATGCTTATTAAAGATCTGACACTGACATTATCTCTAAATTTTCTGGCAGTTAAGGCAAAAGAAAAATGATGTTCAATAGGTATTTATTTGTTTGTTTTGCTAGAGAAAGCATGCAATTCACTCCACAAAGACAAGTTCCATCTTACAACTAAATAAATGCAAATTGGCTACACAGGTTTTCTGATGAATAAGAGAGTAAGCAACATCTTAAACCATAATTTAATGAAATATACATATGAATACATATATTTACATAAAACTGATGATTCTTTTATGAGCTCTATCAAAATGCAAAATGCATAATATTAAATAAATATATGTTAAGCCCCACTGAATACATAGCATGTCTCCTTTAAAATCAATCAAATGTTCAGCGTTTTCTGTTCCATTATATCCCTACTTTGCACTATGGCTTATCTTGACCATCTTGAACAAATACATAGCACAAAAAAATTACCAAATTAGAAAGAGTGGGGATGAGCCACAAATTAGTTGGTAGTGTTTTTGGAGAAAAGGTTTTTGAGGTTTTATCACAACTTTTTAAGTACTTTGAGAATATTAAAATTCAATGCCCAGAAATGCAGCCTTTTGGAAGTCATGTGTCTAAGTTGGTCATTATCCTTGCTCCCCTCAGGCAGAAGTTACTGCTTTGAATTCTTGTTCAGATAACTGACAACTGCTGCATGTAGATACCCTGAGCTATAAAGATTTCAGCTTTATTGAGGAATAATTATTAAATAGAATTGTATATATTTAAAGTATACAACATGATAATTGATATGCATATACACAGCAAAATGATTTCCAAGACCAAGTTAATTAATAATGCATCACCTCATAGTTAACATTTTTTGTGTATGTGGTGAATATGTTCAGATCTGCTTTCAACAAATTTCAAGTATATTTTACTGTATTATTAACTATAGTCACCATACTATAAGTTAAATCTCTGAACTTATTCATCTTACAACATTTTTTTGTATCTTTAACGTACAAAATCTTTGTACCCTTTGACATGAATCTCCTCATATTTCCCCATCTCCCCAATCCCTGGCAACCACCATTCTACTATGTTTCATTAGATCAGCTATTTTTTGAAAAAATCTCATATTTAAGTGATGCCATGTAGTACTTGTCCTTCTTTGTCTGGCTTACTTCACTTAGCATAATCTGTTCAGGTCCCTCCATGTTTCCAGAAATGACAGAACTTCTTCGTTTTTTTAAGGCTAAATAATAATTCCATTGTATACATTTATACCATGTTTTCTTTATCCATCCTTTCAGAGATATGTAGGTTGTGCTATATCTTAGCTATTGTGACTAATGGTGCAATAAACGTGGGAGTGCAGAAATCTCTTTGATACGCTGATTTCATTTTCTTTGGATATATACCTAGGAGTGGGATTGCTGGACCATGTGGTATTTCTATTTTCACTTTTTTGAGGGCTTCTTTAGTGGTTTCCATAGTGGCTGTACCAATGATCATTCATAGCTACGGTGTGCAACGGTTCCCTTTTCTCCACATCCTGGCCAGCATTCGTTATTTCTTGCCTTTTTTGATCCATCTTAACAGGTAGATGATATCTCACTGTGTTTTGATTTGCATTTCCCTGATGATTAGTGATATTGAGCACCTTTTCACATACCTATTGGTCATTTGTATGCCTTCATTAACACAATGTCTATTCAGTCCTTTGTTAATTTTTTAACTGGATTATTTGGAGGGTTTCTTTTTTTGCTATTGAGTTCTATGAGTTCCTTCCATATTTTGGACATCAACTACCTGTCAGATGTAGGGTTCGAAAATATTTTCTTCCACTCCATAGGTTTCCTTTTTATTTTATTGATTGTTTCAATTGCTTTACAGAGTTTTTTAGTTTGATTGCATCTAACATGTGTATTTTAGCTTGTTACCTGTGATTTGAACATGATATCCAAAATAAGTCAAAAATAAATACACAAATAAATATATAAAATCATTATAAAGACCAACATCAAGGAGGTTTTTACTTATTTTTTTTCTAGGAGTTTTACAGTTTCAGGTCTTATGTTTAAGTCTTTAATTCATTTCAAGTTAATTTTTGTGCATGATGGAAGATAGGGGTCCAGTTTCATTCTTATGTATGTGGCTATCCAGTTTTACCAACACTGTTAAATAAAGAGAATATCATTTCTCCATTGTGTTTTCTTGACATCCTTGTCAAAGATTAGTTAACTATATATTCATGTATTTATTTCTGGAATCTCTATTCCCTTCCATTGATCTGTGAGCCTGTTGTTATGCCAGTACCATATTGTTTTGATTACTATAGCCTAGTAATATAGTTTAAAATCAGAAAGTGCTGCCTCCAGCTTTGTTATTCTTTCTCAAAACTGTCTTGGCTATTTGGAGTCTTTTGTGGTTCCATAGGAAATAGAGGATAACTTTTTCTATTTTTATGAAAATGCCACTGGAATTTTGATGCAGATTTCATTGAATCTGTACATTGATTTGGGTAGTATAAGACATGCTTTTTTAATATAGTCAATTCTCATCATTTACAGATTTTGTATTTGTCTGCTCACTAAAATTTGTTTGTAACCTCAAAAATCAATATTTGCATTGCTTTCACTGTATTGTCGGACATGCAAAGAGCAGTGGAAAATTTGAGTCATTGATTGACACTTGCACTAGCTGAAGTTGAATAAGGAGATTCTCGCATTTTTGTTTCAACTTTCATTGTAAGAAAGTACCTTTTTCACAGTCTAATATCAATTTTTTATATTTTTGTGTTTTGTTGATGATTTTGCCATTTAAATAGCCACCATATATCGTGTTGACATGCTGTCTAATCTTCCTCAGTTCAAGAAGACTGTGATATGCATGACCAAAAAAAAAAAATATGTGAGCTGGTTAAGCTTAGTTCCTACATGAATTATCATGAGTTAGAGTGCTGTTGGCTGTGAGTTCAATGTTATTAATCAATAATGTAAGATATCTTTAAACAGAAATATGCATAAAGCAAGGTTATGTATGGATCAGTTGTCAAAATTATCATGACCAAAGAAACTTAACACTGTATTTCCCTTATGAGCAACAGTCAGTATTGCTAATTCAGTGTTTGTGATGATGACTTTATTACTACCACCAATAATGAGAATCAATTGAACATAGATTTGTTACTTATATGCAATACACATTTTCTAAGAGACTTTGGAATGTAAAGCTGATGCTATTCACTCAAGTTGGTTTGCTGGATACAATCCAACTTAAAGATCACATAATATAGCTACATGTCTCCATGCTGCTAATCACTGATGTTTCTAAATAATCACAGCAAATATATATGCAACCGTTCCCTCGCTTTTGGGTACGACTCTCTATCAGATGGCATGACTCCCCTCTTCCTAAGCAACAGCTGCAACCCTCTTTAGAAATTATGTCTTTGATGGAAAATAATAATACCAAGACACAGGGGAAAATATCTGGTATGGAATTCTGCAGACATTAGATCTGCCGCTATAAATGGAAATTTGAGGATTTTCCTTATTTTCAATATCACATACTTTGTTTCAATTTCATCATTGTACTTCCTTTGTCTCCTCTAGAAGGGTCATGATTCCAGAGAGAAGAGAGGATGAGAAGGGGAAAATAGAAGGGAAGTAAGAGTTTCTGAGTGAGAAAACTCAGGTTGAAATGAGACTCCACTGCTTGGTGCAGGTCTTATACAAGTTACTCCTTTGTTTCTAACTTTCATCATGCGTAGTTCATACTAAAAATATGTACCTTAAATGATTATTGTGAGTGATAAATAGGTAATAGAACTCGTTATCTATGTCTCCTGTGAGATGACTAAATTCAAGCCAGCCGTGCTCTATAGCCTGGTTAGCTCAGTTGCCACTGGCAGGCCAGCCTCCCCATGCATCAGAGAGACTGCACCCCAATCTGCATCTGTACATCTCCTAGTTCCCCACATCTTGTCAATACTCCCAACTCTTGCACGGTGCCCTCTGGAGCTCATGGTTTGTCATCATCAATAAACACAATCTTCTCAGCCTCTTCACTACCAGTTCTCTTCACTGTCAGATCCAGCGTGCCTTGCATGCCTCCTCAATTAATGGTTTTTTCTTCCACTCACAGGGATGTGTTAGATATTCTCTCAGCCCTTTATTGTTATTTCCAACCTTCAAAAAAAGCTCTAGCTGCTTCCAGTTGCATGTAATAAGATTCTAATGGTGTTAACCATTCTTTGATGCAGATATTTGTCAACTTCCAGGTCACTCCCTCTCTTACTCACTGAACATTTTGCCACCTGGAGAATATGTTTCTCTTTACCATTAACTCTGTGTTGTGTATTGAACAAATCTGCAGGTTTCAGTGATAATTACAGATAGGTACTTCAAATGTGGGTAATTCAATGTGAACATACTTCACTTAAAATAGACTTGTACAAAATTTATAATGTAATTTTTGCATATAAAACATAATTTCTAATTAGTGTTTTTCCTAAGATTTATTGAATACAAAAAGACTATGAAATGTTAGTATGTACTAGATATTGTCTGTTTTTGGCTTGTCATGTACAATTCTGTCATATGAATAGGTCCAAGCCCAGTAGAGAGAATTTAGCAATCTGAAAGTGCTATGACAGCAAGAAAGATTATTTAAGATCATATAAGACAGTCAATTGAAATTTCTGTTTCTCAATCTTTGGGTTAAACAAGTTGAAATAACACTAACTTTTACTTAGCTAATCCACATCTCCTCCATTATCAGAAAAAATTGAGCAGCCATACCTTGTTCTCAGAAACGATTTAGTAGCTGAGAACTGAAGTGAGATTGAAATGTTAAGTTATATTTTTCATATTAAAATTAAGAGCATTAAACAGGGACAAAAATACTGGACATTGTTAAATCAACTCTGTTAATTTTATTATTGAATTGCTATAGGAAAAATAAAAGTTGCCCTTTTAAATATACTTCTTTTAAGTACTGACAATGATTTTGTTGAAAAAGTTACTAAGAAAAATAATAAAGACAAGAGTGAACCCTTGCTTTAAAAGTGTCAGACACAGGAAACTTTGACATGTAAAGAACAGACTACAAGTTATTCACAAAATTAATGTGAGTATCAAAGCACGATAGCAGGCCCTTAGGGGAAAACAAAGAATACCACTCTAGCCATTTATGATCTAAAAGAGAAGGCAGAAATAAAAAGTAAATATTTTTATTAAACATCTATTGTATAGTTTATCTAATCAAGAAGACTCCTCTGTGGGCTTTTGTAATGATAAGAAATGTTAAGTGAAAGAGACAATTTAGTTGAGCTTGAATAATAAATGGAAAGGTAATAAGGCATGGGAAAGCATTCTAAGAAGGGTTCTGAAGCCATATACATCAGTTTGGGTAATCACAAGACTTTGGATTCTTGGAGAGTCATGTGATATTTGCAAGCCAGTTAACCTTTATGAACTTTAGCTTTCTTATCTGAGAAACAGGGAAAATATTAATACCTACATATCTATTATGATTATAGAGAACATAAAATGAAATAATGCCTATAGAAGTGCAATGGAAACTGCAAAGAGTCAAGAATATGTTTTGGGTGCTCTTACACAGGAAAACGATGAGAGAAAGACCCAAAGGCCCGTGTGAGTTTGGCATATGGAAGGAGGAGTGCTGACGGTGAGCAAGCTATCTCGGTTGGAGTGGAAGACTTATTGGGAGTAATGTGAAGTCAAGTTACATAGGTATAATTAGGGTCAACAGATTCTGCTGGCAATCTTGAAAGTCTGCTTGGAGTTATTTTAGCAGGCATTGAGGAGAAAAGAGTCGAGTCAAGGCTGATTGTTTTTCCCTGCCAAAACTGTGCAGATGAATCAAAAGAAGAAGAAATCAAATAGTAAATAGTTGTAAAATATCAGAAATGGTTTGATAGCAATCTAGAATTTGTGCTAGAATAGGTGCTAGAATACTGACTATGATAATGGAAATGAAAGGTTACATCTCTTGGCTTTAAGATGACAGAACTGACTTGGCAGAATAGCTGACTTGCTGATAAAGTGAGATATTCTAAGAGCATACCCAGATTTCATATTGTTGCTGGTCATGAATAGAAATGGAACATAGGAAAATAAAATTACTGAAAATATTTGAGGGAAACAAGAGCCAAAGAGACAAGGAACAAAGATAACTGGTAAAATGATATTTTTATAATCACATTCAGATACTTAGAAAAATTAATGTAAAATTTGGGTAAAATAGTAGTAAAATTTTAAACCATGAGTAAAAAGTTGATATGAAAATACTAGGAAACTTATATGTTTGTATGAAAGAGATTGTAGATATACCTATATATAAGGGAGTTAGTAAGAATAAGAATGCTTAATAAATGAATGAAAGATGAGAAATAAGGCAAGAAGTTAAAATTACCACTCTTCCAGTTATTTTAGTAATTTAAAAACATTTATAATATTAAAATGAAGTGATATCATTTTCTCTTTTATTTCAGAGGTGTAGAATACCCAAAGTTTGTTTTGGAAATCTGTATTTTGCAACAAAATTTTAAAAATTAATCATGCCTGCAAAATGACAAAGTTTAAAGAAACTTCATGAAAATCTACCCTAATTCTTGCAGTTTACAGATGAAATAAGACACAGATACATTAAGGAAAGAGAATATTCAAATAATTCATGACTTTAGAATGAGATTGGCTTTTAACAATAGTTTCTAGGTTGATTATCTGATTCTCAATCACCTCATCTCTAAATGAGGATAATTATAAAACCTACTTGATAGAATAGTTAAGATGATTAAATAATTTAATGTATATAATACACTCAGCATAATACCTGACCCAAGTAACTGTTCAATAAATGTTATTGTTATTACTGTTATTACTGTTACTTCTTCAACAGCATCATTATCAATATCACCATCATCATCATCCTGGGTATTAAAGGCTAGTCAGAGGCAGTACTCAAACCCAGGCTTCATGAGTCCTACTTTAGTATTTTTTTCACTTTAATTAGAAGGTACTCCACAGAATTTCCATTAATGCTATTGAACAGGATTATGGTTTGAAAAATGCCTTCTTCTTGGGTATCTCTCTTAACAATGGAAATTCCACTTCAGTAAACATCACCATATGTGTACTTTCCAGAACCTTACCCTTCCCACAGCCAGTCGGGATGAATGCTCTGATAAAAAGGCAACAATAACTCTCCATCACTAGTACAAATCACAATATTACAGAGCTGAGACAATTAAATACACAAACATATGAAGACAAATTGAAGTTGACATTTTTCATAAGTCTGGCTGCCTATGGAAAAGCTATTCTCTAACCCTCTCACATTCTTCAGATAGTAACTAATAGTGATGACTTCCATTTGCACAGGACTGTACAATTTTTAGAAAAGCTTTCGGTCACATCTTTCCATTTGATTCTCACACATTGTTCTGCAGCAGAAAGAGCAGGTATTATTATTCTTACTTTATAGGTGAGGACAGCGAAGCAAAGGACTGACTTGCTTAGAATGACTCAGTGGTTAAGTGAGCAGTTGAGCTTCCACTCAGAGCCAGGGAGCCTGCCTCCATGCACGATGCGCTCCTCCTATCACAGAGAGCCCACTCCCCTGCGCTTCATTTCTACTTATATAGACACTTAATTATTTACAAGACTATCAAAAAGTGATTTTTATTTTCACATTGTGTTCAAGCACGTAAGAATTGCCAAGTGAATGCCAAGTGCACTAGCAGCTCGTGAAATAGTAGATCTAGAGGGATATCAGTCCCCTCCTCTGGGGGGTCAGTTGCACCCCTGCCGGAGAGAATTAGATACCTGTGAAGATGGAGATAGGACTCTTTCTTTAAGGCCTGGAAACATGCATAGTAAACTTTCCTTTCTAGTGGTGGGGGCGGGGGAATCCGACAGAGCAAGGAGCAAGCAAGCAATGGTCATCTTTCTAAGTTGTTATCAAGACTTCTGTGCAACATCTGATTCTGCAATCTGTCATTGCCCAAAGCCAAGAAATGAAGAAACAGTGGGAGTCAAATCCTTTGTAGAAAGCAGTGGAGTTGTTGGGCGCTTTGTTCCCTTCTTGCTGCCAAATGAGATGGGACTCTGGCAGCAACACTTTGAATAAATCGTGAAAACAGTTCTAAGGGCCAAGAAATTACTTCATAAGGGAGAGAGAGGGGGAAAGAGAAGGAGGCACTGGATCCCTGGAGCAATCAATTTATGTACTGAGGTATGAGATTTGATTATCTTTATCTGATTTGTCTAACTTCAGATGCTATTGTTGACCTTTTAACCTGATGACCTATCTTTCTATACTGGTTATGAGTTCAATTTCCCCCAAGCAATTCAGTATACATTGGGTCTACCTTCCCTAAGAGTATTATCCTCTCTTATGGTAAGTAGTATTGGCTTTCATTTTTTAATTCTTCATTTCTGATTCCTTTTTCAATATCAAGCTAAAATAATCACAGCAGGTTACCGTGGAAAAAATGTTGAATTTGATGTAGGGAGACCTGAATTGAGATCCAGGCTTTGTCATTAATTAACTGTACGGCATTGATCAAGATGTATTTACCCCCAAGAGCTCAGTTTTCTCCTCTGTTCAGAAAATTGTCTTGATTTCTAAGGATATAATATATTCTGTAATTCTATGAATTTCTGACTTCCAAACAATCCACCACATTTCCTTTGTTGCCAAACACCACAGTAATATTCAGTACTTATAGCAAAGGCCATGTTTTAATCCAAAGTATTTTAATCCAGGTGAATTAAATAAACAGGAAGAAAACATGTGAAGATTTTATGAATTTGTTCATATCTTGCTTTAGTTCACAACACAAAATAATATATAAAATAATAAGGAAACATAAAAATGTCAAAAAATTAAAATAAGGAAATTGTGAGGTGATCAAGACCATACAGTAAGATAGAACAAAGCTGTAGAGATTGATATAATTTGTTACTGTTATAACATTGACCTTCATGTCAGTCTCATGCTATGTTTTCCTGTGCTTAAATATAACAAAAGTTTGCATAAAGTAGTAAAATTGCTGTATTTATTATTTTCAAGGTTATATTTTTTTCAAATATTTTTGGTTTCTTCTTTCAAAATATCTCAATCAAGAGAAACCCTGTCACACATCCTATTTCCTAGGTCCTAGGTCATCTTTGAAGCACTCAGGACTAGACAATTCTACATGTCTTGGGGAAATCATGTATTCTCTATATTTTTTTAAGCATATATATCTGATCCATACTGAAATAGATTTTAAATTCAAGGTCTGAATCGTTATTGAAATGGTTTTCAAAATATAACTCCCACGAGTATATTACTATAGGGTTCTTTTGACTGCACTGTCAACCCAGAAGACACAAATCAAGTAAAAGCTTGATGACCATCTGGTGGGAATCATACAGAGGGTGTTCATGCTTTGGGTAGGGTCTGGCTTCTTTTCATAAAAGCTGGTGAAAACTGGGTGTGGGCTTCAACCCTGTGGACTAGTTCTGAAGCCCGAGACATAATCCAGGAGGCCTGGCTGGATCCGATTTGTTTTGCAGAGCACTGGCCGCAGATGTAAACCAAAGAACAAGCACTGGTATTATCACAGCGCTTGCCAGTCGCTATCAGAGGAATATTATTAAACGGAAGATCCAAGAAACAAACATAAAGACATAGACAGGAAATAAGGCAAAAAGGCAGAAGCTAAAGAGATCATGGGCCGGTCAGAAATCAGAGAAGGTGGAATGTAGTGAAATGTTTATGATACTGCTACCTTGCCGATGAATAAATGAAGTGAGGCTGCCAGGACCTTTTTAAAAAATTATTTTGGATGTTGAATGGTAGGCAGATTGGCCAGCTTAAAGGAAAATTAGTACTTACCACCACAGCTACACAGTAGAGAAAACAAAAGTGTGTCAAACCCTCCTAAGATATTCTGACCCTCAGAGGCCACCTTAGCACCATTGCTCTGACAGAATAAAAGTAATAGGCTTCTCAGACCAGTCAGTAATTTAGCTGTACAATATTTAGAGAATAGGCATGTTTTTGTCAAATTTTGTTGGAGAGACCATCCTCCATGGCTCTCTTTCATTTTTCCACTTCTCGTGAGCAGAGGTGCTTTCTGCTACTTTTCCAGACTATCTTTATAAGGATGTTTATAAAACAAAGAGCCTTGAAAGATAAAGACAGCGTTTCCCACCAAAGCCAAAGGCAGGCTCATCTACCGTCTTGTATAATAAAAAGTATGTTTATGGATGCAATCTACTGTAAAAGATTCAGATTCCCTAATCTCAGGACCCCCCCTTTCATGCCAAGCCCCTGCATGGACAGGCGTGCCTTCTCTTTGCACTGCCTTGTGGGAACTGGTATGTCCGGGGCCAGCACAAGAAAGTGCTGGTGCTCTAGCTACTGCTATTGCTCGGAATATCATTATTTTCTTTTTTTTCCCGAGGCAGGAATCTTGTGTCTTCTTCCAGTGTCTGTAAAACTGCAACAAGATAACTGTTTAGCTTGCAAAGAGTATAAAATCTCAAAGAAGGTAAAAAAAATAATTTAAAAATAACGTATTTGTAAAAGAACTATGTTAAGAGACACTCGCTCCTGTTATCTGCCTCTGAGTAGGGAGTCACACTTTTCCATAGGCTTGCAACAACTTAAAGGATGGACAAGCCACAGCATATACTTCACGTGATATTTAAATTATATTTTAGATACCAAAAATACTGGCTTTATATAACTTTATGAAGGAGCCTATGCATACCTATTAAAAATAAACCCATTAATTCATAAAGACACATTGAGTACATCATCTATGCTAAATGATAAGACACATATCCTATTTCCCTAAATTGATAACACTCTATAACACTTAACTGATAACTTTTGACTTTGAGTCTCACCTCATGTATCCTTAATCTCTGTTCCAATTCACACTTAGTTTTTATTTGTATTAGGGTGTTCAGTACATTTGTGAATCTCGGGTGGTTATAATTTACAATTGAATTCTATTGGCATAATTTTTTCAGTTATCACATCTATGATATTTAATTTCTTTGTCCAGGTGAGTACTATAAGCCTTTTATGAAAAACCGTAGGATTATGAATCATTATGTACAAGGTATTCTTTACAGAGCTACCTTGGAATTTTTTAATGTTATCTGCATTATATTAAGATCAGAGAAGTCATACTAAAATATAGTTTGAGAAAGATACAGGTAGAGAGGATGAAGGATCTTAATATGTAAATAGAAGAGAAGAAACAAAATGTGGAGACTTAAGTTGAATTTCAGGTAAAGAAGGAAAGAGACTAGTAAAGCCCATGATGGGAAGAAGCGGACGCGGCAGAGGCGAGCCTGCACGTGGCGGCCCGAGACAGGCGTGCTAGTGTGCCCTGAACTCACTGTTTTATTGCTTCCGTGTTCCAAATAACTCGATCGATGCAAAGGCACAACCTTATTCACTTCAGCAAATCCCTGCCAACACTCAGTAAGTTTCGGTTTAAACACATCACACAGATGTTTACATTCAGTAGGGAAATTTGAGAATTTTCATCAGGATATACAAAAATTGAGTCTGGAAGTTTGTGGTCAAACAAGTCCTCCTACTCAAAAGCAAAGGCAATATTGCTTTAAAGAACAAAAGGTATTCAATGCGGACAAAAGGACTGAGAGGTTTCGGCAATGATGGGAAATAGTGCACCCACTCCAACTAATCTATACTAAGAATCAAGCTCTCTTTCTGGCCACACCAAATTGGAAAAAAACAGGTTTGTGTGCTTACTGGACTCGATGTCACAAAAAAGAGAAATTGTTTATTTCAATAACTACACACTGGAATTCATGGCTTTGGGTTTTTCAGGACTGCATGACAGGGCCCTGGGTAAGTAGGATTCTTATTTCTATCAGCGGAAGTTTTCCCTTAGAATTTACTTGGGTACATCTTAAACTGCAATTTTTCTTTTAGTTTATAATTTTTATGCTCTGCTATTTATGCAATAAAAGTCATTGATCGCCTAGTATATTTAAAACATTTTACTCAGCATAGAATACCAACTGATGAACAAAACAAAATCCTTGCCCTAAAGGAACTTAAAGTGGGCAGTTATCTTTGGAAACAGACCATCACAGAAGCAAACACACATTGCCACTCTAACAAAAATATTTAGGTTGTTAGCTCGTTTAACTTGCTATATTTATTAAGTGATTTGACCTATCAGGATAAAAGACATTTTATAATTATTAATATGTACACACACACACACACACACAAATATATATATATATAAACTGTTACTATGCTTTTGCGAATTTGAAAGTGAAGCAAAATTATAAGTGGCTGGGCTCATTCTTATCATTGATTTTTATTAAATTGTAGGGTATTGGGAGTATAAAAACTAGCTTGGGTTAAAAAAATAACAATACTACCTTCTTCTTTTTTTTTAATAACCACTCTAATCCCCATTCTCCAGTCATGAATCCAGCACTTTGACTTGGTCACCCTTTTCTGCCTGTGTTAAGGCGCTGCTAAATCACTCTCATCTTACAGTGAATTCACTGCCATCATGAGCTGCTTTTTTAAAAAAGTTAATGCAAAGAAAGTAATCTCAGGAAAGTTTCAGAGAGCATGGCCCAGATAGAGATAATGTAGGTGCTGAAAATCCATCTGAGAGCCATCAAACAGAATCAAACAATCATCTGATTTTATTTATTGTTGGGGTTCATCCTTATGACGGCTGTCTCCGTTGTTGTACACAGGGTAATTATTACATTCACAAATCAGGCCATAAACCAATGGCAACTAAGAAATCTGCCAAATGTCAAATGTCAAAAACATCCATGCTTAAGAAAACCTGCCTGGGGTCAAATAACCCATAGCATTTATTTATACTTTTAGTTTATAGGATTAATTTATTAAAAAAAAAACTATAACCAATGTTTTATTAGACCAATAACTGTTCTGAGACCCAGTTGCCAATAATATCCCTTCTCATCACTGGTAATAGCACATGGGGTGACATAGATGGGTTGGCATTGACCAAATATCTCAGTGGATCATTCGGACAGGACCAAGTACCAAGGACCTTTTTTGGACAGGACCAAATTCCCGCTAGTCAGAAAATCTCCAAAAATGCATCAACGTAACAAACCTGCCTACTTCATTCTTAACGCCCAGGAAAAATAAAGAAAATCAAATATTTTTTAAACCTGTGGCCCTTAAAAATTTTTGGTTTCCGGCCTCACTTGGATCTACAACGTTACCACCTGCCCCTGGGTCTGCCCCTTCCTGCTGTTGGCTCATTCCAGCCATTCCAAATTGTCCTGTCTTTCCTTAGGCTCTATTCTCTGCCCTGTTCGCTGTAGCCCTAGCAGATGATTTCTTCCAAACTACATCCCTATCATGTTCCTAGTTGTACAGTCATAGTAGGCTTCATAAAATGTGATCCTTCCCTCCATTTGCTTTGTTAATGTTCTGGGAAAAACAGTGATCATTTCTTTCCGGGACTATTGCAACTTTCTAAATGATTTCCCTGCCGGCATTCTTGCCTTCCTCCCTCATCTGCCCCCTTATACACAACATTATTCATCCACTCTAATCCTACTTCCATACGCTGGTAACTCCCAAACCCATATCCCCAGTCCTGACTGATCTCCTAAACTACATATCCATAATTACAACTACTTTCTCAATATCTCCAAATGGACATGCAGCAGACTTCATGTGATTAACATGTCAAGAACTGAATTTTTTAATTTCCTGCCCTGCAACCTACTCTGCCCTGCACTGTTACTGAATTAATGGTGCAAGTTAGAATCTGTTACTTATTGTAAGCCCCTTCCTCTTATTCATCTATCTCTTCCAGACATCACATATAATTGATGGCTAAGCATTGTTACTATACCTCCCAAATATCTCTCAAATCTATCCTCTTCTCTATAATCCTCTGACTAACGTACAAATCTTCATCATTTTTGGTTAGAATCATCAATGTAGCCTACTAACTCTTTTTGCTTACTGAACCTCAATCCCCATCAATGCATCTGCCCTAGTGATATCAGAGCAATATTTTTCATACATACATACACAATTTAATATGAAAAGGCTGGAAGTCTCAAATAAATCTTCTCACTATTCACCATCTAAAAGTATGTGAAAAGATGACATAACACTGGAAATTAAGACTGACAATAAACTAATACAAGAATTGAAGGAACATTTGGAAAAAAAAAAACCCTCACTAATGAATAGTAGCTGCCACAGCTCACCATAAAAAAGAGGAAGGAAAATATATTTGTTGAATACCTACCATGTGTCAAGTAATCTAGTAGGTGTTTTAGATAAGAAACTAATTCATCACAGCTCATTGGATCAGAAGTGAACCATCCAGAGGGAGCTCCTGTACCTCCTTCACTGTAGGTGCGGGTGTTCGAAGAAGACAAAGAGCTTCCTCCCACTTCCACTTTGCAAGTCACCATCTGGACCTCTCTTTCTACATCCGGTCTAATTCTGCAAACTCTAAGAAACTGGGGAGTGAATGGAG
The DNA here is from genome assembly GCA_004026545.1 of Mormoops blainvillei. Lineage (NCBI taxonomy): Eukaryota > Metazoa > Chordata > Mammalia > Chiroptera > Mormoopidae > Mormoops > Mormoops blainvillei. The sequence goes on from PVJD01000012.1 coordinate 240,819, forward strand.
CATGAGCATAATAGTAATGGCACAGTTATTTCCAGAAGGTGTATTTTATACAAGTTGAGTCACTACAGGTACAGGTAGAAACAAGACTTATGGAAGGAAAGTATATTAAAGATTATAGTTTTTAATGTATTTGTGTACTCAAAATGACATCTAGCAGGCAGTGGGATATAAAGGAATATCACATCTTAGATTGTAACTCTAGGTAAACAGTGCCAGATAATGAAAACTGGGAAAGAGCTCCGTGCATCAACCTGCCATTTAAACTGAAAGTTTATAAAGTAGTCTTAACCATCAATAAAGCAAACAGATTCTGAAACCAAAGGGTAATGCATACATGCAGTGTGTTGGTAAAACCCAAGGGGAATAAATAAAAATAAAATAAAATAAAGCTGGACCTATGAGAAAAAATAAAAATAATGGCACCTGAGAAAGGTTATATCAAATTTAAGGACCAATGGAAGAAAGAGAACTTTAAAAAAAAACCCTAAAATGTAAGTATTTAAATTAGGACACAAGAAATTAGAGCATTTGTGAAATATAAGAAGAAGCCATTAGTGTCAGGTGAAAAACCAGCACAATCACAAAAACATAGATAAAGGTGAGATAAGAAAGCATTAATTTCATGAGCTAAAATGCAATCAACAGAATTGAAATCCACATTACAAGACATAAATGATGATTTTAACACTGTGAGAAATCAAACCAGTGATGTAGTAGACATGCCTGAAATATTCTCTAAAAATATTATGGGAAAAGAAAAAATAATGGATACGTAGGCCAGGTAGGAAATATTTAAATATACAACAATAGTAAATACAGAATGTTTTTCAAAGCCCTTTTCATACATTTTACCCTGTAATTCTCTCAACAATCCATCCCCTTATTTATTTATTTGTTTGTTTGTTTTATACACACATGCACTGTGGAAAAACGACTAGCTTAAGCCACACAGCTAGAAGGGATAGAAAAAATTACAAGCGAGGTGATTTGACATGAAAGTATGCTCTTACTCTAATCTCCTATTCCTCATTGGTCAACTTTTTCCTCACCAGTTAACTTGTCTGAACTCCTGAGCTGAATTTTTCATTTCATCTGGAGAGCCTCTAAGAAAGACAGGTCTCATGTCCAATGCTCCGTGCTCATCTGAATGCAGACCCAGTGGTAGGAGACAGAACTGTCATGAATTTAGTTGAGTTGAGCCTGGTTAACAGATCACTGCAGGTCTGCCTTCATCAGGTGCAATAAAGCCTGAGTTCTTGCCAGGGGAACCTGAGATAGCAAGTGATATTTGGGGATGAGGTAACTTCACAGTGTGATGGCCAAAGATCTCCACTGAGCAATTGGCCAGGACCGCAGGAAGCAGATGGGGCCACATAAATGTGGAAAGGTGTGTGAATGTTTAGGCCACCACAAGTTTATTAATTTATGTAAATGTACTAATTATAGAATTAAAAATGAATCAATAAATACAAGTTATTAATATATATAGTACCTTCAGTAATAAGGTAAATAAATGAAAATGTTTTCAAAAGTATTTTAATCCTACTAGTAGACCACTACTAATCCTACTAGTAAACCATAGGATTAATTCTACCAGTGGTTTAAACTACTAGTAGAATTAAAAATAGAATGCTTACTTTCTAAATTCCTAGATAAATAAAAACAAAAATACAGTTCATATCAGAAATAAAAGGAGACTCCAAAGAAGCACGAAAATTGGAAAGCGTAAAACAAAATACTAAAAAAGAAATACCAAACATTTAAATTATGCTAAGTGGTTAACTCCCCTATTAGGAAACAAGGATACATAGTATTAAAACAAACTAACTAACTAATATTTAAATATTTATGGCAAAAAACTCCTCAGCAATTCTGAGACCTCAGTGTACAAATTAAGATAGCAAATACCTTCCTCTAAAGCAAAGCATCTCCCATTGTAAATAGAAAGACCAAAATGTATAGTCTGTGCATAAAATCTGACAGTCAGAGCTGAGCAATTTGGAAGTCTGACTCTAAATGCTTCATTAAATTATTTTAATGGCATCTGAGTTACCCATGGTAATAGAAATGTGACTCTATTTCTTTGTTTTCTAACATGAAAAAAAAGTTTTATTTTTCTAAATCATGGAAACCACAGTAGCATTGAGATGTTTCGGTGGGGTGGGCAGAGGAAACATGGAGGGAGAATGTGAATCCTTAAGCTTATGGAAAAACTCTGATTTACATCTCTATTTTTTGTGTGTATTTTAAGAAATATTGACACAGTATTGAATAGAAGTAAAAAGGCAAGAAGAGAAATTACTGCCAATAATTCAGATAAGACTTTTAAGAGAGTTCATTATGATTGAGATAAGTTCTTTATTTCTGTGCCTCTGCCCCAATATAGCTATTTTGCCTTCAAACCATTTTTTATATTTTTCTGCATTGTTGTAAATAAAACCTCATCTTTTTTCCCTCTCTACTTCAAGGGCATTTAGTAGGTTTTCCAAAGTCATATCTAAGTGTTTGAAAGAATTATTGCACTATAGAAATGTACATATGCCTTCAAAAAACTTGCCATTAATCTTTAGGAAATTGTGCAGTTAAAAGGAAAGATGTTTGTATGACTTTTCCTCTTCATTTCTACCCTTAATATGAGCTGTACCCAGAAACATATAAAATGTGAAGAATAAAAACCATGTATCCAAGATAAAAGCAGCAAAGACTACCAGAAACCTTTTCACGGCTCTAAGTAGCCCACATTTAGTAGCTCTAAGTCACTGTGCAGATGATTCCTCTGGCATCAGTTTTTTTTCCCCAAGGAATGACCTTGGCACTAGCCTTAAATGTCTTTGTAGAAAACACAATAGCTATGACATATTCAGCTCTAGATTCTGAAAATTTATGGCATTAATGTCATTATTCCAAGATATTCAAACACTAGCATTATCAGTTTAATTTTAAGTTTCAAAAAAAGATTTGAGTTCAGTATACATACTCACATTTATTCACAAGTGAATCCATATTTCCCAGCCATTAAAAGAACAAGAAACAAATGAAGAAAAAATAAAGAAGAAAGATAGAAAGGAAGGAAGGATTGAAGGAAAGAGGGAAAGATAAAAGAGGAAAAGAAGAAAGAAGGAAGGCAGAAAGGAAGGAAGGAAGTTGTGATTTAAATCCTGAAGTACTGAGGGCGGTCAATTCTATAACAACCTCATAAAATGTATGTCTACTTTATTAATATTGCCATATATATTATACTTTATCACCACTTATATCATTATCAATAGCATAAAGAGCCAGCCTGAAGTTGAAGTTGGCTCTGAAGCCAAGAGAAAAGCACTACACCAGCCATATTATAAGGGCGTGTTGTAAACCAGCTGGTCCTTAGTAGAGTCACAATGGCTTTAACACTCAAAATGTTCCTCTGTAATTCAAAGGCATCTCAAACTGGGAAACAAATTATCAAAGAAGATACAGAAACTAAGATTCAAAATAACAGATAATGCCAATTATCACTGCTATGAAATTCTGCCCAGAGTTTTACTGTAAGAGATGAACATTTTTTTTCTGTCACATCAGTAGTTTGATTTTGTATGAGAACATCTTCTTTCTACAATGAAGAACATAGAAATTAACCTGGAAGGTAAGTTATTACAAGGCCTCTGCAGTCCATGTTTCTGTTAGGTATTGCACACTCCATACAGCTGATATTAATGGAACTCCCAAAAAGCACTTGAACAGAACGTAAATCCAAGGGGCAGAACTAAATTACAGGCCACCATGAACTCCTACCAGAGCTCATCCTTACCAATGACACTTATCTCTAGTACCGTTTTTCTATCTGGCCTTTAGCATTAACTTTTTGACACTTTCTTACTCTGTGATTGTAACCCTCTCTGCTGTATCACCATTAAGATTAAAATTTCAGATAGATTTTCAGGTGGGGATAAAGTGTTCTCACTCTAGTCATCGCAGCAGTCCAGAGGAGGCACAAAGGGATGGAGGGAGAGAAAAATTAAACAACCTGTGTAAAGCTCTGTCTTCACCCTGAACTGAGCTGAGAGGTGAGGAGGCTACACCTAAATGGAAGAGATTCGAGATAGAGTAGAAGAAAGAACACTCTGCTCACACTCACTGGTGAAGCCATATATGTTCATGGCATGATAATGTAAATGAACATGTTGATGCACAAGGCCTTCCAGTCCCAAAGTCTCAACCCCACCACTTGATGTTGTATTATTAGAGATCTATGCCTTTGCAGTTACCAGTGGAGCGGATCCCTCTGTCTAAGCATATATGCAAGAGGAATGAAATGGTAGGTATTTGAAGACAGAAATACAACAAGGCTAAAATATGGGAGGAAAAGTTTATGATGAAAAAGGCCACTGTAAATAAAAAAAATAACATAAATAAATTTCATATATGTCACTCTTTTCTCTAGATAAAATTCCATGCCCTGGTTAAGGAAAGGTAGCAGTAAGAATCAAAGCAAATAAAATCATAAACTATATTTTGGGTACCTAATATATAACTACCTTGTAGCTGTGGTCTATAAGAAATAAAACACAGAAAGAAAAGTAGGAAGATAAGAAAAAGGCATAATAACAAAAATCAAAGTTACGACAATAACTAAGAGATGATGAAGTACATTCTTAATATATACCTTGGACAAAACATAAGAATTTTTAATTCCATGTTCAGTCCTATCTGGAGATCTGATCCTGTTGTGATATGAAAATAAATTGGTATCTGATGAGAAAAATCTTGGCTACTCCTCATCTCCAAGGACTACATTTATAGGAGAATAACTGTGTTAAAATGTTATTAAAATCTTGAAAATTCATATTTCCTAGAGAATGAAACTGAAGTTGTATGATTTCTTTGAAATAAATATGTAAAGTACAAAAGGAAAAGAAATACAAACTATTAGTTTGGTCGAAAAGTCCATTATGTTTCTTTCCATAAAATAAGGCATTTTTCATTTTCACCAATATCTTTATTAACTTGGATATTTTGAGTATGTCAGTTATCTCCCACATCGTATAACATTGATTTTTCTCAATTAATGTCTCAATTTGATCACTACCAACTTCAACTGGTTTCCAGCACAAAACTCTGCAAACTACTTTTGACACATTGAATCAGTCACAGCATCTTCTCCATGCAATGCATAAATCTTCTTATTTTTTGCATTTCAGTTGTGTTTTTACCTTTCTTGAAATAATAAAGCATACTATGCCAAATATGTTGCATTTCTTCTTCCATCTTTAATATTAAAGTGGCTACGCAAAAATTCATCAATTTTGATTAGTTTTTTTAATGCATGCTGATATGACAGCTGTCACAATACAATCTAACAAAATTTTTTCAAATGAAGTTATAGACAGCTAAGCACTACTAGAGCCATTTTATAGAATAAAACAAACTTTTTGGCCACCTCAAAATTTTTTCCTCCCTCAATTCCTAAAGTGAAAACTTCCTGAAACAATTCCTCACAAACATGGGAGCTGTCTCAGCATTCAGGTATGAAGCCTGAAGTTCTACATTGGGTGATACTAAAATAGACTCCATGTTTCCTTAAATAAGTTTTGGAAAACCAGGTTTTTTTTCAATAACTTTCTTTTAGTCATCTGTCAGCAAATCTTTGTTAAGCATCTCCTATGAGCAAACCAATTTGCTTAAAATAAAGAACGTAGTTTTTACACTGTTGGCAGAAATGCAGACTGGTGCAGCCACTGTGGAAAAAAGTATGGAATTTCCTAAAAAAAACTAGAAAGGGAACTGTCTTTTGACCCAGCAATTCTGCTGCTATGATTATACCCTAAGAATCCTGAAACACCAATTCAAAAGAACCTATACACCCCAATGTTCATAGCAGCGCAATTTACAGTAGCCAAGTGCTGGAAACAGCCTAGGTGCCCATCAGTAAATGAGTGGATCAAAAAACTGTGGTATATTTACACAATGGAATACTATGCAGCAGAAGGAAAGAATGAGCTCCTGCTCTTCTCAGCAGCATGGATGGATCTGGAGAGCATTATGCTAAGTGAAATAAGCCAGTTGGTGAAAGACAAATACCATATGATCTCACCTATAAGTGGAACCTAATCAACAAAACAAATAAGCAAGTAAAATAGAACCAGAGACGTGGAAACATGGAACAGACTAACAACAGATTGAGGGGAGGGGGGAGGGGAGATGATGGTGGAAAGAAGGGGAAGGGGCTAGCAATGAACATGTATGAATGACCCATGGGCAAGGACAACTGTGTGGGGATTGACTGTGGGAGCAGAGATTGGCTGGGCGGAGGAGGGCGAAGAGGGAAAAATTGGGACAATGTAATACAATAACAATTTTTTTAAAAAGAAAATATTACCAAAAAAAAGGAGAACCAATAGCAGTTGAAATGCATTAAACATAACTTTCTTAGATTTGACTCCCTCTAGAGTATGTTAGAGGAAAATACTTGATTCAGTGAATTCTTTTTCAATACACATTTGAAAACATGTAAAGTACTTGCTACAATGCTCCCCCTCCCCTGTAAAATCTACAAGTTTCCTTTAAAAAAAGATGCAAAATCAATTCGGTCTTTCTTAACTTTCTTAATGAATAGAGCTGAATGTTTCTGCTGAGTAAGCTACGAAGTTATATCTCTAATCCATTCACCTAGGGATACCAGGACCAGAGATCTCCAAAATCAGTCACTATATATTGGCTTTGTGACTGAAAGTATTAAAATTTCAAATTCACTGTAACAGTTTTAATGTGAGGTAGAGTGTTTTTCTAAGGAGCTAGCATTTAATAAATGCTATCAGATCAAATAAACTTACCATGAAGCCTTTATTTCTACAATTTAAAGTTCACTAATGAATTCAATGTTTCAGCTTTTCACATATATAATGAATGTACATTCATTTGTAAACGTGCCTATGTACTGTAGTATGCTCCTTTATAGCAAGAGATGCATGCAGGCATTAGTTCTGTATTGCAAAAAAAAAAAAAAAAAAAAAAAAAAAAATCAGGGACTTGCTTAATTCTCCTAAAATTTTAACATTTGAATATATTTCAGAGATGTCTTCCACATGTTTTGCATTCTCAATCTCAGGTAGATTTATTCAACATAAAAATTTTCTCAGGGTCACTGAAGCATTAAGTACCAACCATTGATAACAATAAAAGTTTTTATGAAATCCCTCATAGGATTAATACCCATGCTAGGATAATCAAATTGTATCAGATTTTTGCCCTTTCCCAATCTAGCAGGGAATCTGTATGAAGTATGTATATATACCCATGCTTTATAAATGTATACATGCATACATATGTAGATATAGATGTAATTGTGGATGTAGGTATATCTTTTTGGTGAGCTCTGTTAGTGAGCTTCTGCCTGTCTACGTTAGGTAGACACTATCACAGTGTTATTTTAGCACCTACCACCTCAAAATTTAAACACTGTATATATAGAAACATGGAAATAATATGGAAAAAGAAACCAAAAATCTTATTTGAAAATACCTTAACACTTATCTGAATTTATGCAGGAATTCTACTCTGCAGAAAAACACATTCCATTTTAGACAGCCCTCGTGGTCCAAAATGTATGTCATTCTCTTTCAGTAACGCCCCTCCCAGTTAAGAAAGCTCTCATTAGGCTTTGGGTCCCAGCTATTAGTTGATTAGTAAAGTACTTTGGCTTGTCTATTAATATTAATAATTAACTTGATTGATGAATATCTTAAAGGGTCAGAAGTAAGTCATGCTGGTGGGAACCTGTGACACACTGGTTATTTATTTGAACACTATGGTGCATTAAGAGTTCATTTTGATTTCCTTGAATTCTGTAAAGCAGATAATTGCTCACTTTCGGCAGGATTATCGCAAGTTGCAAAATGTAGTGAGTAATCCTTATTATATTGTATTACATAGTTGTGGGATGGCTCTTGATGTCAATAGACCATTTCCCATTCCCCAGACTGGACTCACTTGACTTTCAGTTTATTTAACTGACACTCTTGTTTGAAATTCTGGGTGCTTCTTATCCCTTTGAGTCACACACTGTGTCTGGGAACCTCTGCTCTGGCAGTTTTAGCACTTCATTAATTACTAACTGTGGCAAAGTCCTGCTGTTTTGCAACTCCTCTGCCTTTGTTGGGAAATCACAACTGCTTGCTAGAATGAGAAGGCAGGACAATAGTTATCTGCCAAATGTCCAGTTTGGATGCATATTACAAAGACTAATTATCTTAGGGTCTTGTAATTTTCCTAGATACTCCAACTTGATAAGATAATACATTGTGTCTCTAAAGTATCTTTAAGTTTATCACCAGGGGAAATCCGGGAAACGTTTGCATTCAGCTAATATTCAGAGAAGTCAAATCATTGTTAAAGTTGTGAGAACAGGTGAAGAAATAGAACACACTCTCCGAGTCCACACAGACATCTTTCAGAGGGAGAGCCAAGGGCACAGCACCCGAAGGCAAAGAGCTCTCTCAGCCTCTTCAGCCTTAGTGCCCATTGTCTGAAGCTCCCATTGGGCTCTCAGCATGTGCTCTGCTCCACTCTCGTTTATTTTTTGTGCATACAAGTTCATAGCCACCCCTACAATGAATTTTAAGCCTTCCAGAGCCAGGAGCTATATCCTTTAATATATGTATATTAATGGCTAGCAACTAGCGGTGTACTCCACATATTTCTATATGTAAGTGCTTAAAATACATGTGATTTCCTACTATGTAATGTAACAAATAAAAGTACAAGTCATTTTATAAATCAGTGCAAGGTCTTGAGAAACTGCTAAAATAATTTTATAAAGAATTAATCTGTTAAACCAACCTGATGTCTATGTCAAGATGGCAGATATATTGAACAGATGCAGTAAGCGTAATCCTCTCCAGCACTGGAAATGTGTTGTTGCCCTTTGTATTGCATTTACCAATAAAGAGATTAAACACTTTTGAAATCAGTGTTCCTCAATCTCGGGATTAAATAAGAGTAAAAGGAATTCAAAGGATAGCTTCCCACAATCCTGAAAAACACCCACTCATTCCTTTCGGATTGAACCCTATGACTCTCGATCAAGTTAACTATTCTGATTAGCTCTCTCTCTTCCTCTGAAGTCTTCGGTTATCGTCTTTGAGCTGTTCCCTTTCAGCACCAGCTCTTTCCCAAACAGAGGTTTAAAATTTTTGAGAATCATTCACTGATCCAGGTGCAGCACTTAATAAAGATAAAGGAATACAGGCTGCTTTGAGTTCCACCACCACCTAGTCTCTATCAGATATTTTAAACCTATATATCTTACCCCATATTCTGCCCTTTCCATGTCTCCTTCCATGATCTGAGTCTATACCCTTTTGTTACCTGGTAAAAGGATATAGGGGCACTGAGACAAAAATAGGCTCCCACAGGGTCGCTAGTGGAAAGGACCGGAACATCATAGGATTAGCAGTATTTCCTGGGGTTCCTTTTTAACAAGTGGCATCTGGGTTGCTTGTTAAATACACAAATGAATACATGTCTCACCCGGAAATTAATTTCTGATTTTGTGGGTTATAAACCAAAACTGGAATCTATTTTGTTAACAAGGGCTCTAAGTGGCTCTTATCTTTATGTGCATTTGGGAAAGAGTAGAGCAGTGTGTTCAGCCCTGATGACACACTAGCACCTCCTGAGACGTGTTTAAATCATATAGATGCCCAAACACCAGAGATTCTGGTTTACTTGTGTTCAAATAAAAGCTATTTATCAGTATTATAAAAACTCCTTTAAATGACTAGTGTATCATTGAATGGTACATTTACACAATGGAATACTATGCAGCAAAAAGGAAGAAGGAGCTACTACCCTTCGCAACAGCATGGATGGAACTGGAAAGCATTATGCTAAGTGAAATAAGCCAGGCAGTGAAAGACAGATACCATAT
>PVJD01000012.1:250825-263199 GCA_004026545.1 Mormoops blainvillei
GGAGGGGGGGATGACAGGGGCAAGGAAGGGGAATGGTCATCAAGAAACAGGCCTGAAGGACCCATCGACAAAGCCAAATGGGGGAAGGATTGAGGGGGGAATGTGGGGGTGGGTGGGGCTGGGGAAAGTGGTAGTGGGAAAATATTGACAAAAAAAAAAGTGGATGGGGGTGGGGGTTGGGGGGAGGCTGGGAGTAGTGCAGGAAATTAAGAAGCCAAAGAACTGGTGTGTGTAGCCCATGGACATGGATTAAGAGGTGTGGGGATGATAGTATGGGGTGCAGGTTGGAAGGGATAAACGGGGGGGAAATGGGACTAGTGTAATAGCACACTCAATAAAATATACCAAAAAATGATTAGTATATCATTGAAGCAGCTTCTCAAACTCAAATCACCTAGAGGAATGGTTAGGATGATTCAGTAGATTGGGGTTCATCAGGTCAAGGGCAGGGCCCTGGCATCTGCATTCTTAAGAAGATGATGTCAGGGATACTGCTCGGTGGACTCCATGAGAGCAACAACAAAGATAAACTGATAAACAGTTTAACTGATATCTTTGAGAATGGAGCCAAAGCTAGAGCTAGTGCTCCCTCACTCTTCCCTCCCCATCTCCTTCTACCACACACACAAACACACACACATTATTTATACCTTTTAGATTCTAGTGGTGAGTAAGACAAATAGCATGGAAGAAAAAATGGGGAATAACTTGTTAACCTACCTAGCTGAAAGAATTATTAGGTGAATAATTGACGACATGCCATGGGCCTTGTATAGTGCCTGGAACATGAGCTCTCAGAAATTGCTGTTGAATGGAGATCTAAACATTTCAAAGGGGCACGTGCACAGAATGGGTCATTCAGTTGGTCTCAAAGAAGAGAGGGAAAAATTCAAGCCTAGATGTTTCCTTTGAAGAGTAGTAATAACCTCAACACCTGTCCTGCCCTTTCCCTATATCTCCATTAAATATGCTCAAAATCTGGCTTAACACTCGGGTCTTCAAAGACTGGTACCTTGACTGAACTGACCTAGCTCTGCTCATTTTTTTTTTTTGTATGCTAAAGAGTAACATTTTTCTAGGGATAAAAATACATAGTACAACATTTTCATTGTCAATATATTTCCTCATATCTTCTTCATGACTAAATTATGAGTTCCTGGAGACCTATGTCCTTCATTGCTTTGTTGTTACTCTCACAACATTTAACAAATGTATGCCTATTGCCCACATAATAGACATTCAGCACACACTAGATGACCTCTAAGTGTCCTTTCAGTTCTAGAATTCTATGAATATTACAGGTCAAATTAAGCTAGAATTTTATTACGAATCAGGAATTTTACCAGGTTTTTTAAGACAAAGATTCCAATTTGCTTTAGAAATTTTCATTCGGTGCAGCATCTTTACGCTGGTATAACTTGCTGTTAGAAGGAAATGAAATGTGTTTTATATTTCTAAAAGCTTGCAAAGATTGGAAATTCCCTCCCCCAAAGGTCTTTAAAAAGAGTATACAGTTTTTCCTCTCAAGGATGCTTTCCATGTTCTCCTACCTTGAGCTCACATGGAAAACGGGTTTCTCTATTGTACTCCTGCTCCCATCAACTGGCAGCAAGAGCATGGAGCCCTGCATGGGAAGGATCCCTGTGTGGCACCTGGTGACTCCAGGTGCCACAGTTGCATTCACAATGTGCACTTCAGAGGGAGGGAGTTGTGGCACCTTGACAGAAGTATCTGCTGAATGTGAAAGTTGAGATTAAATACCAAACCCTTCATGTTCTCTAAAATGTATGTGCTTCAACTTGGTATTAAAGGCAATCATTCTTTAACAATAGACATAAAATAAAAGAATCCATTCTTGTATTTAACTTTTAAATTCTTACTAATTTAACAACAGCAAATATATTTTATTCCAAAGGATCCTGCTGTTCCATTTTTCAATCCATCTTGCCCATTATCAATCAGGACCTATTTAATCTTACCCTGTAAATTACCCATCGCTTCCCTCTGTTACTTTGGGGGAAATTGTCTATTTTTATTCCCTTATGAATTCCCCGTTGACCCACATGTCTCGATTCATGTATGCTAGGACCTCCCCTTACTGAATGGAACCAGCATCTGACCTCGTGGAAATCTAGCCTGCTAACTACCGAGTATATTCCTCACTCATGCTATGTGTTCAGCACAGCCAGCAGTGGGTGAGGAGTGAGGGGCGCTCACCAGGGTCACACAGGGACCGAGTCTCATAAATTCGGAGAATTTAGTTTTTCATGTGCTTCCATAACCATCACGGCACAGGAAGAGACTGTCGTAAACCTATCCCTGGCTCTTAAAGCTTTTGTCTTGCAGTGACTTAGTGTCACTTCTGCTCTTTTTTCTTTCAATTTATATAGTCTATGCTAAATTTTTTTTAAAAGGAGGGGCATGGAAATGAAATCTCTACAGGTCTTCCGAAAGCATAGTGAAAAGAGACAGATTATTGGCTGAACAGTCAGTGGCTACGACATAAGGCCACGGCAGGGCCGGCATTATAGGGAAAACTCCTGCGGCCACTTTCACCAATATTTGAGTATTGTACAAGATGCCGCTGGCCCCCAAGCAAATCTGCCCTTGAATTATTATATTACAGGGAGACATTTTAGTTCATCCTTGAACTTTTATGATAATTTCTTTATGGACATTTTACACAAAACCCTGGATACCCATAATAGTTTCCTCCCCCCACTATATGGAAAGGGCATGGATGATGAACCATGTACCAGGGACTAGACTATGAGTCCTTTGTCTTACACACCCACTCCCTTCCCTCCAGTTCCAGAAGTGTTCTCTAGGCCTTCTTCCCTCTGACAAGGCTAACTTTTACATTCTGAATCCTAACTGCACTGTAACTTTCAGTGGAACTATATTTAGACTGCCAACTCAGTTGTATATGCACTAAAAAAAAATTTGGAGTTTAGAAATTTTGTGTCTCTCAAAAAATCCATGGCAAAACTAATATCAAATAAGGATTCAAGAAAGGCAGCCTTGTGGCTCAATGCAGAAAAATTACAGTTATGGTCTGAGTAGTATGTCCTTTTCCCCAAATAATAAATGGTCTTGATTCAATACATAGAGTAGCTGTAGGGAACATAATATTCAGGGAATAAAAAATACATCTGCTTAACATTTTCAAAACTGTTACCTTCGAATTGAGCAGTGGAGAATATTGAACTTCAGGGTTATAGGTTAAACAAAATGTTTTTCATCAGCTGGGGCTACATTAAATTGTAGCATAAGTACTAGTATCTAATCAGAAATATCTGTGCTGTCACTGAGGCTCCCCGCAATGAAGTATGTAGAAGTCAGCCATGCCAGAGAAAAATCCTTTCATACAACCCTCAGTAACAAGTATTTACAATAGCAACATTTTCAAATACAATTAATTTTCAAAAGACAATGGGCGATGAATAAAAATGGTACAGTATGTTTTGCCTCACCCTTTTGTGTTTGAGAACACATACTCTTCTACTTTCACCCTTCAAATACACTTTCTGGATAATTTTCCTTCTTTCTTATCTCCTAGAACATGCCAACTCTCGGGTGAATCCATGCCAGAGAGCCTTAAATTATTTTCATAACAATCAATTGTGTAATATTTATACAATCTACTCCAGTGTAATGGGAATTGTAATGGGGTATCTAATTTAAACTTTTATTAATGCTTAACAGGGTCGTCTCTAGAAAACTAAGTTCATCCTCAAATCACTCCTACCTCCTCTTCTTCTGCTTTTTCTTGCAGCTTCTATTTCTGCCCTCGCTTGTCCACCTCCCACAATTACTCATTAGACACCGGTCTCCCACATGCTTTTCAAAATGCCCTGCATGGATTGGACCTTCTCCCCTTGCCAAACACTAGGGATCTGTTAAGAAGAAAAAAGTCTAATTAAAGTCATTTGTTGATTCTTAACTTTCTTGGAAGTATTTGCATTTAAAATAAGTTCCTAATTGGGAGGACTTCGAGTCGTATTACTTACCTATTAGAAGTTATTACTTATCTATTACCTAATGCTTCTTATTGCTTACCTATTAGAGGTCAGATTGACCTTGAATTTCTGACTATTATACCTTGCACCTTCAACAAAAACACAAAAGATAACACACTTCATATAACTTATAATGTTGCTAAGTCAAATATTGACTCTTATGATCACAAATAATGAAAATTCACCATAAAGCCATGCAAAATAGATGAATCATTTTTAGGTGAGTAAGAGAATCAAGTAACACTGTGGCTGAAATCTACCAGTTTACTTGCCTCCTTTCTTAAGCCCTTAAGATAAGTCTATTTTGTAGGGTCTAATTATGGAATCTATTTTATTAACTCTTGGAATTTTGAAATTTAGGAAGATGCCAGCTTCGTATTTCTGCATGCTGAGATGATAAGTTCTTCTGACAATTTCAGTAGACAAAAAGGGACTCCAAGCAAGAAGGCATTTATACAGTAGTTGTTTTTAATGAGGAGCCTTCTAAGTTGCATTCATAAATCTTAAATAATTGAGACAGATTAAATAATAATCTATCCTTTGAGGCAAGAAAGAAAGGAGAGAAAATGACAGGCTGAAGTTATACCTCTATATAAGGGAAGCCCTGGTGACTCCCCCCAAGATCAGAATGCCCCAACAATTTTTTTCTCAATGAGTTCCAAACCATAATGGCTTTCTACTTATGGACTTCAGGCCAAAAATTCATCCCAGAAGTGGCCTGGAACTTTGCACTGATTTAATATTCTGAGGCCTCAAGACCTTACTTGAAACTCAGTTCAGAGAAAAAAACTAATCTAGAAGTGGAATACTCTTCACAGGGGGGATATATGGTAAGCATCCCCTCAGTAGTACTTTCTTGTCTCAATTCACTGTTAGTTTTTTACTTCAAAGGGTTCAGAAGCTTGGCTTTATACAGTTAAATAAACTGTTTATTAGCTCTGTAGTGAATTAAAAATTTCCAGTAATCTTTGCAGCTCCTCATATCAAAGGCAGAGACTGTTGAGTAAACCCTGGAAGCTGGTATGGCCCTGTAACTTGCTTTGATCAGCAGAATGTAATGGAAATAAAACTGTAAAACTTCCAAAGGACCTTTCAGTTTCCCCTTTCATGCATCTAGAACCCAGACAGCTCCATGCTCAGAGCATGAAAAACAACCTGGGGAGAGGGGCCTCCCTTTTCTGCCACCTCGGCTGACTCCAGATCCAGTGACCTGATAGCTAGCTGATGTAGCACCTGAGTGACCCGCCGATATGAGTATATAAGGGAAGACCAAGAGAATAATCAGTCAACTCGCAAAATTGTGAGCTGTCATAAGTAGTTGGCATTTTAAGTCACTAAGCTTAGGGGGGGTTTGTTGGGGGGTTCTGGAAAGAAAGTCTTTTATCTCCCTCCATCTTCTTGTAGAATACCTCTCACTGAGGCAATTTCACCTATGAATATAGAATACCACCTGCCAAGTAGGAAAAAGTAAAAAACAGGCGCGCATCCAGGTGTCAGGACCACCAGGCAACCCAAACCTTTTCTATTCCTCACAATGGCTTGAAATTCCCTACATCTGAGGCACACCCACAGGACAATGCAAAATCAAAATATATTTGTAAGAAAGAAAGTATCGTACGGGGAATAAGAAGAAGGAGAGAAGGGCAGAGCTAAGCTAACTCTTTATCACTAATAAGTGAGCTAAGGTTAGTTTCCAGAGTAGAGAGCTTCTAACACGGAGAGGGCTACACAGCGAAATGGTGGAGACACAGCAGGGGACTTTTGGATAAGGCTGAGTGCACAAAACACTGCCCGGGGAGAACGCGTTGCAAAAGAATACTAGAATACATGAGGAATGATGGAGGATGAGGGTGGGCTAGCAGACTGAAAGCAGCCAGACACCTGGGAAGGCCAACCGTCACTTTAGTTACTCTAAATAAATGTAGGAAAGAGGAGAAATAAAGTATCATTTTTTTTCTCACATGAGAGGAGTCTACCCACAGTGTCACTATAGTAAATTGGTCAAATCATTAACTTACATAGACACCCACACAGGTATCAGCCATTAACAA
This sequence comes from Mormoops blainvillei, assembly GCA_004026545.1. Lineage (NCBI taxonomy): Eukaryota > Metazoa > Chordata > Mammalia > Chiroptera > Mormoopidae > Mormoops > Mormoops blainvillei. The sequence continues at coordinate 256,896 of PVJD01000012.1, forward strand.
TACTCCCACATGGTCAATACTGAGCCACACTGAATTGCTGGAGGGGGAGGCGACCTGATATCACTCCCAGAGCCGGGCTGCCTCCCTAGCAAGCAGCCACACAGCCGTGACCACTGACCTCTACAAAACAAGACAGAAGAGCTTATCCCCCCACCTCTGAATCAGAGCCAGTCTAAAGTGAAGGAAGAAATCCTTCCTAATCTGCATTACGACTCACCATCCGTCCTTTAAAAATTGTACATCTTAGACAGTTTATCCTCCCGCCCCGCCCAACCATTGTTCTTCTTTCTTCTTCCCACAACATACCACACAGTCTCTATCACAAAGCACTTATCTGTGACAGCTTTAATGGTTTTATGTCTGCTTTCCTCCCTCACTAAGGGTGTCCTCCTTGAGGGCAAGGCCCTAGTCTTCATAGTTTTGTATCTCTAGAGCTAGCAGGGTATTTGCCACATGTTCAGTCAATGTTGAAATAAGAGTAACTAACAGACAAAAAGTAGCTGCTCAAGTGCATTGGTAGTGACAAACGTAAACCATAGTTGTAAATGATAGGTGAGTATATAGGTGGGGAGAGGTTTTTTGTTTGTTTGTTCATTTGTTTTTTAATATAACTGTTTTGAAGAGATGCTTCCTAAACTTATTACTGAGCATGCCCTTATGTGTCTCTTCCTGCCATTTTACTTCTGTCATATATTGTAACATTGCTTTTAACCACAGCACCAGTACAACCTATAAAGTCACCTTCAATTCTTCTCTTCAATGCCATGCATAAGACTCTGCTTCTTTGTCTAGCCTGGAATCACCCACAGTAGGTGCCATCAACAAACACCTGTGAGATGAATGGATAACTGATTTACCTCACCTGGCACCCTTCACTATTCTTTCCGATAAGAAGGTACCCCTTACTCACCTATCAGTTGTGCATGACTGGTTTTAGACCTAGCAGGAAAAAATAAATAAGCAAAAAATGACTTAGTCAAACAGCCTTAAAATCAATGTCATCATTCGCTACTGCTGTATCCTGACTGCATTGTTCCTCCTTTTCCTGTTTATCACCCTGTTTCTGATGCCTGGTTACAATTTTGAACATGAACTTGGCTTTGTTCCTTGCCATTCTGATTCTAGTTATTCACTCCAGTTTAGCCCACAACCTTGCTCTGAAGTCTGTTGTGTGCCCCCTTCCTTACTTGGTAAGCCTTCCTAGCTTGAAATCCTCTAGGTGTTCTCGATCCCTCTTCTTCTTCACTCATCTCAGTATTTTGTGGTTGTTTTTTTGTTTGTTTGTTTTTTGTTTTTTGTTTTGGTGATTCTTCTAGGTGATTTGTAGACACATAAAAGTTTGAGAAGCTGCTTCAATGATCTAATCATTTTTGTGTATTTTATTGAGTATGCTATTACAGTTGTTTCTTTTTTTTCTCTCCTCTATCCTCTCTGCCCTACACCCCATCCCGTCATCCCCACACCTCTTAGTTCATGTTTATGGGCTGTACATATCAGTTCTTTGGCTTCTCAATTTCCTATACTATTCTTAGCCTCCCCTGTCTATTTTTTATTTTTTGTCAACATTTTCCCACCACCATTTTCCCCAGCCACCCCTCCCCATCTCCCACCTGCAATCCTTCCCCCATTTGTCCATGGACCCTTTATGCATGTTCCTTGATGACCTTCCCCCTCCTTTTACCCATCTCAGTTTTAATCGGCATGTATTCCTCTGGAAAGACCAGATGTCATGGTGGAAAAAGCACTGGTTTTAAATCAGGCAACCTTGTTTCAAGTTCCAGCTCTGACACTTATGTGACACTTAGGGACCCAGCAAGAATTTTGGAAGACATTTGCACAAAAGGGCTATTTATAATAGTGGAGAGTTAAGGGAAGCAGCATTTGATGTGAGGTAGCAGGGACCGAGAACAATGGGAAGCCATTTCCATTCCTATACCCAAAGAGGCAGGAGAATAAATAGTGTTATTGAAACACGGCTGAGAGCTAGGCAATAGTTTTTACATAAGCTCGGGCAAGTGACTTTACCTTTCTGGGTTCAGTTGCCTCTTCTATGGAACAATGTGTTTTGAGGGTTTTTTTGAGATAATACATGCAAAAGCACCCGCAAAAGATTTATTCATTAGAACCATCCCTCATCTAGCTTTGCGCTCTACATCATATAGTATTTTTATATGTCTTTGTTGGTAATCCTTCAACCTAAAGCTGTGACCACAGCTACTCGAGCTTCCCTGTTGATGTTCTGAAGTTCCCTGGGACAGTAGAGAGATGGATAAAAGTCTTCATCCAAAGATATAGACAGGAAAAAGGAAGGAATAACAGAATAAAAAGAAAAGTCTTCACTAAACAAAATCCACATTTCTCCCTCACTTATGATTCCTGATAACAAATGGAGATCGAGTGGTATACACCTCCAAGGGGCGCAAAAGTCTTCTTCCCTACTCTCTCTGGGCGTCTACCTAAAATCTGAGATTTAAAATTTGCTCTTCCTTGTCCCAAAGTCTAAAGACATCTAGAAAGATTAAAATAGTCCTGGACCTACTCATCGAGGATTCTTTTAATAGGTTAGCCGTTTCCAGAAAATCAATGAGTTTTCAAGCCGATTTCTAAGTCTGAACCTATTCAATTAAGTAGAATTCCATAAGCGAAAGCTGTGATGTCACACAGTTAGAAGTAGTTTTGACATCTGCAATCACAAATCTGCCCTTCTCTTATGGCTATATTGCCACTATTTTCAGAGCTAAAAGGGATTTCAGAGATAATTTAGTTGAATTCCCTCATTTTTCAGATGAAGAAACCTGAAACACAACAATAAATACAGAATAAGGACTCACCTTGATCCCTAGATTAGTAGCCTAGAGCTCTTCTTTATGTAACACACAACCACTTTATATTAAAAATCTAAAATCAAACAAAATTTTCTGAGGTATTACATTTTTATAGTAAGTACTGTTGGATATTCACTTTTTATATGTGCCCAGCAATTAACTGATCTGTGAAAAAAAGAAGTTATTAAAAATAGACACACCAGACAATGCTTACCACAGTTTTATAAGTATCCCATAACTTCATCTCAGAGAAAGAACATTCTTTCTTGTTGACAGAAACTAATCTATCATGGGTATTAATTTTCTCATTTTCTTAATTCTATATAGCCTTTTAATCATTTTTCGAATTGCTATAATAATTCTGTCTCCTTGATTTCTCTCTCTAAAAATAGCAGTTTCTCTTCATCTGCTAATTTCAATGGCTTTCAAATACTGCTGTCTGCTCTATATTTCAGGGATGACTTCTAGCTGCTTCAGTTACACACACCCCGCCAGCAGTGCCCTGTTTGACTTACTCATATGCCTCCAGATCTGAGTAACTGGAGAGTCGAGCATTTTCAGGATCTGCATGTCAGCTCTGTGGTATAATGACTGATGTCAGCCCAAACTTTGCCAAACATCTCTCATCACTACTAGTTATATCCCATTCCAAACGATGGGGCTTGCTCTCTCTTTCTGGAGCACACCCCCTTTCACATATTTGCAGTATGGATTCAACAATATGACAATCATTTTCTCTTCTTAAAGTGCCACTGCTGCAATGGATAAAAATAACTTATTACTGTTGTCACTGCCCGGTGGGGGAGGTGGTAAAGGGGAGATGAGAAGTTTCACTGACTAATCTGGATGTGTTTAATCCAATCTCTTTGTCCAAAACTATTCTATTCTTCTGGCTTAACTCTCTTAAACTCCAGGTTATCCAAACTCTCTGGGACTTGAATGTTTTCTGGAGAAAAGTAACAAGCAAATGTTGACTTCTATGCTGAGTCTATGGTTTTTAACTTGCTTTAGGCTCAGGCCCTGGAAATCATTGGCAGCCACAGGCTTCTGTGAGTGTTGCTTTCTTGATTTAAAAAAAAAAAAAAGGATTGGGGGTGGGGTACTATGGCGCACAAAATAGGCCATGGCATGCTTTCCATAAGCTGCTAGGACAGTTGGGGGAATGTAAGGCTCAGCCAGGCAAGTAAACACACATTTAATAGTATGGTAACATAGTTCAGGAAAAAGTTCTAAAGCATAGCATCAAGAAAGAATACACTCGCCGTTTATTTAATGTTTTCCTTATGTTTCCTCAGAACAGCGCTTATTCCTTGACAAGCTTTTCCTGCTCACTGCATCTAGTACTTCTTTCCTGGGATGGCTCAAAAACTACAGCTTCTCACTCTGTTTGTTTATTTATTTACACTACCATTCCCGTTCTCATCCAAACTAACATATGTCTGCACAACACAGGGCGAAAAGTAAATGTCTTTCATGTTTATTTTCCTGAAATTGTTCACCAAATTGCTGTTTTACATCCCTTTTGCAATCTCCTCCCATCCAGTTCAAGTATCCTGGGTTAGAATGGCCTTCTCTGGAGTCCTTTTCAAAGGGAGTCTCCCACAGCCTTCAAATCACCCACATTTTGTGCTGCAGATATTCAGGATCTGAGGTTTTAAGTGGGAAGGAAAGCAAAGCTGACTGTGACAGGCACTGAAAATTAAAGTAGCTTCTTTTTTGGATAATTGTTATTGGAATTGTCCTGTTATCTGTAACTTTTCTGGTTCACAGTGATAAACTCAGTCATTTGCAACTGAACATTATGCAACAGATAAAAGAGGAGAGTGTGTTCATGCCTGTGTGTGTGATGCATAGAAAGAGAAATATTCAAATAGGAATTCTTTTAAAATAAACCAAAAATTGTAAACTTGATGGGATTATTGTGGTTGTTGTTTTCCCCAAAATATAAAGCCTAAAGAAAACTATTTCTACCATCCAAATTCCAATACAGGTGTGCAAAGTAATACATGATACTTAATTAAGGAATTAGCATAGAAAGGGCAGTCTCTCAGATTCTAATTTTTAGGACTTTGACAAGAATCCGTATTTTACGTTCCTTTCCTTTTGCATCCACGGCATTTCACCCTCCCGATCCTCACTTTTGGGGTGTATAATAACTATACCATTAAAGACCTCAGCGATAATATAACAATGTGAAGCATTGCAAACTTGCAAAATGGGTGGACACGAGCAATAACCTTTTATCTCCTGTCATTTATCAACGCATAAATTGAAGGCAATCCAGTAATAGGGGTTGCAAATGGACGAAAGAGAGAGGAATGCTAATTGTCCTGCTTTCGCCCAAGGCTTTGGCCATTTTCTAAACCTAAATTATATAAGCATAATAATTAACAAGGTGTCTATGAATCAGGGACTTTTTCAAAGTGACCTCTCAGAAGTTTGGGGCTGTGTAAAACTGTAATGCTACATAGTGTAGTCCTGCAGATAACCCATTATAATACATAGGACAGGTCCATATTAAAATCACTTTGGGGGCTTGTGACTTTTAACTAAACCCTTCTTCATCAACTACTAGGAGCTCATCGATTTGCGTTGCTGGAGAAAGGAACTGGGAAGCTTACCATTAACTAATAACAGCCACAAGTGCTGGCCCTCGGTTCTCCCATCCCTGGGTGGACCAGAGAATCCTATTTTTCGCTGCCATGGGGCCCCTGCCTGCGCAGAAGGAAATAGTAGACCCTCCTCTCCTCACTCAAGACCGGGAAAAATCTTTCCCAGTGTCATTCCCAGTCCTCCAGATGAGAAACCAAATTGCACAACGGATCTCAAGATCAGGAGACGGGAGGGTGAGAACGCCGAGGGAGGGTAAGTAACTAAGAGGGAACTGCCTGAGGGGAGGAGGAATCTTCCAGGGTTGCAGCCAGTCTCAGTTTGGAAGAAAGCCGTAGCATAATTGAATTTCCAAAGGGAGGGTCCTCCTGTGCGCGCACACCTCCGGGTCCTCCCCCCTCTCGGCAGGTAACCCTCAGCCTAGCTGACTGCTCGCGGACACTGAGCTTCCTCCAGACCACCCGCCCTGCGCCTAACTGCAGCCACTTTTATTGAAGGAAAAGGAGAAAAGCAACAGAGGAGAGGCAAAAAAAAAAAGGGGGGGGGGAGAAAATCTGGGAAGTTGTCTGGAGCAAGAAACCCTCCAGCAAGCGGCCAAGCGGTCAAGGGGCAAGCTGCCCGGAGGCCAGTCGTCTCGCGCCGGGGCTGGGGGTGCACGCACGGTGATGCAGAGCTCTGGACGGGCGAAAGCAGGGTGCGCCCAGCCTGAGACCGCGGAGACCAGCGAGACTCGGGAGTAGGGCACCCGGGTCTTGCGCCCGCCGTGCGCGCCCACCTCCCTCCCTCCTCCCCCCGCCCCCCGGCCGAAAGCTGCCCTTTGGAGAGATCTGCTCTACTTGCAGTGCCTCCTCAACTCCCCCCAGCTCCTG
>PVJD01000012.1:263299-304951 GCA_004026545.1 Mormoops blainvillei
CTCCCTCGCCCCGTCTTTCCCTCCCTCCCTCCCTCCCTCCCTCCTCCCCTCTGGGGTTCTCCTGGCAGCCCAGCCCTACTGGAGCGGCTCCTGCTCGCGGAAGGCAGAAGCAGCTCGGGGTCTCTCCACCGCCCCTTGGCCATGGCCGCGGTGCCGACGGCGCCCGCTCCTCTGCGCTCCCGGGGCCTCCGCCGCTGCCGCCGCAGCTGCCGAAAACTCTGAGCCCCAGGGGCCGCCGCCACCAGCCCTCCCGCCAGCCCGCCCGGATCCCGCCCGCGGCCACCGCCGCCGCGCACCATGCTACCTGCGGCCGCCCCGGCGAGGCCGCGCGCTGCTCCCGGAACCCTCGCTCGCGGCGTTGACAGCCACCCTTGCGGAGCCGCTGCAGTTCAGGGCTCGGACCATTTGAAAGTACAATAGTTGGTTTCCCTCTCCACCCGACCCGCTTCGTTTGCCATCCCAGCACGCCCATCGGATCTGAGTGGAGAAGTTGTCCGCTGCTTGGGTTGTCTTGCTTTCTCTCTATACGCCTAACACCTACATATATTTCTAAAACATTCACTATAATTAACAATCAAAAGAAAAAGGAGAAAAGGAAGGGAAACATTACTGGGTTACTATGCACTTGCGACTGATTTCTTGGTTTTTTATCATTTTGAACTTTATGGAATACATCGGCAGCCAAAACGCCTCCCGGGGAAGGCGCCAGCGAAGAAGTAAGTGCAGGGTTTTTTACGCGTTTGCTCCCTTCCGCCTCGTTCACCTGTCGGGTCGCTTTGCCTGTGCGGAGTCGGTTTCCCAGCACAGCGGCCCTCCCGCCCTGCACCCCACGCCTCCGAAGGAGGTAACAGTTTAGGATCTGGTATTGACGGTGCCTCCCACGCCTTCCTCTCCACGTCCGTCTGTTACCTCGCACACACGCGGGTGCTGGAGTCGGGCGGACCGGGCGCTAATGTGTCTCCCGCCCCCTTTTAACTTCAGGTTCGCAGAGAAGTTCGGTCCTTCGTTTGACTAGCTATAGGGATTCTTGCTTTTCTTTCGAGACTCGGAACCGGGCCTCGAATCCCAGGGATGCCCCTGACCACTGAGGAAACGCCAGGGGAGGCGCGCTCACCACGGCGCCCGCTCACCTCGCGTCGCCACCTCGCGTGGGAAGGCCTGGCTGGAACCCCCCGTGGCAATCGGCTGCTAAGAGTGAAAATAGCAGCCAGGGAACGAGCTAGCGAGCGCCTGCGCGGCCGCTTCCCCTCTCCACGCGCGAGTGGAGCAGGAGGCTCGAGAGGCACTCGGGGTACTCGTGTCTGCGCGCTTCAGAGCCGCTCGCTGTCCCAGTCTCCGGACTGTGAGGACCTAAGAACCGGCCGCTGAGAGCTCGGTTTCCAGTTACAACCTTGCCTGTCACGCGTGAGCGCGCTTAGATCTCGGACCCTTTCAAGTGGGTCCCCTTGGGCAGACAAAAACTGAGGGTGAGGTCCTCCCTAAAGAGTCAAGCTTACCTCCTCCCTGTCTCTTCCGCTGACCCCAGTTACTTGGAAGGTTGGCTTGAGAATGCTTCTTAAAACAGTGTCCTAGTTGGGATTAAATGGGCACCCCCTGAGCACCCTCAGTCCAGGTTGGTATGAGTGAAAGGTAGCGTCTGCCTGAGATGAGAGGACAGACGTGAGATTGTCCCCTCTCTCTGCTCCGGCATAGCCCAGAGCACGGGCTGCTCTCATGTCTGTGCCCACGGTGGCAGTCCCTTCGGAAATAACAGAGTTGGGCGCGACCCTAGTTTTAGTGGGCGCTGCTGGGGAGAGGGAGGGAGAAACCTCCTGGACGGAGCTCTTGCGGGCGCAGAACGTGATGCTACTGCCTTGGCCTTTCAGGTCTCCTGGGCTGGGGAGCCAAAGACGTGTGGTACTGTTTAATTCCGCATGAGAAGCCCCCCCACCCCATCCAGTCACTCGAGACAGGCGGGGATGCCGCGCGGAGGACACAGTACAGGCTTGTGTGAGATAGAGATTTAGTAATTGCTTCTTCGCCCCTAGTTGTCTCTACTTTACCCGTGGACGTGAGGGTCCCCTGAAAGCTGCCTTTGTGCCGCTTGCCTCGGGCAGACAAGGTTTGATTCACCTGAAAGTTGCCTTTTAAAAACGTGGCTGGGCCAGAGCACCAGGAGCTAAGGGCCGGCATCTCTGCATCTAGGATCGCTAGCAGAGGGCAGGTGGACCTAAGCTAAACATGTCAGGGCATCCAATTTAGTATTCTTAGTCTCTGAATGGTTTGTATTCTTCGTAACTCCTCCAACCACCCTTTCACTCAAGCCTCGGCTCACGCCTGGTGGCCCCCACCTCCTCATCCGTGGGGTCCAGCCGTGCAATTAATTCACTCGCAGGTCCGTGGGGAGAGAGATGCCAGGCACAAGCACAGCCTCCTGTTTGCTGTCACTCTTCCAACCGGTGCCCACTCGGGGCCCATATTCCACTTCCTCCTTCACCCTACTAAGGACTTAGAAGCCACACAATTGCTGGGGCAGGACAGGGACCTGAGTGCCAGTGTTTTAAGTGTTTCCGAATGAATTTTGGGGGCCCCTGTGTCTGAAAGAAGACACAGGAAAGAAAGTTGGCCATCCATTCATTCCCACCTCCCTCAGCGAGGACAGCGATGTGGAAAGCTGTCCGAGAAGGCTGCCCCAAGGCTGCGGGCCACCGTGGGATGGTGCACTCCTAGGCTGGGACCACAGAGGAATTGTGGGGTCAAAAGGAGAACTGCTTTTCGAGCTGCTTTACTGGTCTCAAGGCCAAGTCAAAGGCGCCCTCTGGTTGTGTAGCAGGAATGAGAGAGGGAGTAGGTGGAACTGGGTTGAAATTCCAATTATTTTGTGGGAGTGGGGCTGGGAGAGATCTCCCGTAGCTGGGGATGCTCCTTGCTCCTTCGCACTTGAGTATGCTTTTGCGGCTGGGTTTGCTGGAGTAATCCTGGGAGAGGGGCGACCCCTTGCGTCCTCCGAGGAGACACGCCAGATTCTCTTGGCAGGTGCAGTATGGTTTTTTGGAGAATGGGGAAGGGGTGGAGTAAGAAGAGATCTTTGTTGAATGTCCAGAAACTCAAGGCCAAATTGCGTGTGCACATACTCATTTCTTTGGAAATATCTGAAAGAAACATAAAAAGAGACTTTTTCTCAAATAAGGACTAGGAAAATATTTTAATGAAAAATAAGGTAATATTCAAAGGTATTTTAGAAAGAAGCAGTCTTTTCTGCTTTTTCCAAGAGACAACTAAAGTGAATATTTAAGAGTATCCCCTCTAGCCTGTAGTTAAATAGCTTAATTTTCCTAAACTATTAAAATCTTAACTAATGGTCTGAGAAATAGAAAATTGAGGTGTAAGAACTTACTGGTCTTTTGAATATTTTGGTAGAAATGTGTCTTGCAAATAAAGATATTCATTTGTAGTGTTAAATATTACCAAGGCTTTAATATTTAAAGAGCCATGGCTAATCCTCAAATATAGCAGATAAAACCTATCGGGTATTCCATTGTTTTTCTGAAACAATTGCTAGACCATTTTCTCTATGTTGTTGAAAACTAGTGATCTCGTTTCCTCTTTTTTTATAAAAGAAATATTTTAAACAAGAATTTTATACTTTAAAGATATATACTGAGTTATGGGTGGATAAATTCGCAATAACTTTTTAACCTATTTGAATGCATATCCAGTTCCCAGAGATGACTAAGTTAAATTTATTCACAATCAAAATGAAATGCAATCGTTACTTAAAAATTCCCAGGTGACCACGTTTTCAGAGGTAAGCCTCAGCTTTAAGTACAAGATGTTAAATGAAGAACCCAAAACCCAGCTTTTAGCATAACTGATTTCCAACTCAGTCTTTGCAGTTTGGCACAATCAGCTTGTGAATTCCAGATTATCTGCTAATAAAAATGGTCAACTTTGCCATCATAAAAGTAACCACATAGCTTACTATCACACCATATTTTCACTTGACTTATTCACTTGCGCCCCTGAAGAGCCACTTAAACTAAAGAGGTAGGCTTCAATATTCCCATTTAACGGAGAATGAACCCAAGAACAGAGGCTAAGTAACCTATACAAAGCCACACAGCTACTTAGTGAAACTTGTCTCCCGCTCTTTATACTATGTGGTAATTCATGTGTGAGAGAAGCTGTCAGGCATCTTAAGTAATAAATCCTATGATCTCCAGACCATCATTTCTCCAGTATGTTTGGAGAATATGCTGTCCTGGTTGACTGGAAATTTTTGAAATGATATTTGTATGTATTATACATTAAGGACCAATATCAAATAATTTAAACCTAGTAATAATAGTGGAGCTTGTTAAATGTAATATTATTTGGTTATTCCAGAAGAAATTGTAGGATCACATTATGCCAGAAGGCTATTGTTAGAAACATTAGTTGCAATTAGAGTATTCCTTTTCTTTGTTGCCAACTATTAATTTGGTTTTAATTGTTTAGATTTCAGATAAATGCAGGATTTGAAAAGCCATTGTATGCATAACAATTACAAAGTATTCATTGAACAAGCTATAAAATTTTTAAATCTTTCATAAGGATATTTGACATAAAAGACTAAGAATACAAAAGAAATATTTTAATAGTAATAAAATAAAAACTGATTTATTGGAATATACTGCTTATTGCTCATGACATTGTTTCAGATGTTGAGCCATTCTTTGAGATTCTGAGGCACTCTTGGTGATTACACTCCAATCTTGGAAAATAACAAGTTAACAATAAGGTGGGAAAATCTTTCATTCTGCTATGCATTTTGTAATAATAGTTTTGAATGAAAGTATAGTTTGAATATTGGCTACAATGCATTTTATCACCTGTCTACTTTTGTTACCAGTCTACCTTGTATTTGAGAGAAACATTGTTTGATAAATGGAGATGTGAGTAAAATTCGCTGGAGAAAATATGTTCTGCAACATATCAGGTGAAATCAAAGCCACAAATTCAAACTATTACACAGTAAGAACAACACCTAAATATAAGAAAAAGACGTCTATTTTTTCAGTTCTAATTTAAGCTAGACTATCAGAATTGTTTCTTAAAATACCCTTTCTTATACTATTTTAATTCTTTTATACTTCAATAGAAGGATTTTACCGGGAACATCAGGAATGATATTTTTGAATCCTCACCCAGGGATATGTTTATCCATGAGAGAGACAGAGAGAGAGAGAGAGAGAGAGAGAGAGAGAGAGAGAGAGAGAGAGAGAAGGAACTATCGATGTGAGAGAGAAACATCAATTGAATTGCCTCTTATAAGCACCCAGCCGGGATGGAACTGGCAACCTAGGATATATGCCCTGACTAGGAGTCAAAACCGCAGTGCTTTGGTTTGTGGGACGATGCTCCAACCAACTTAGCCATCAGGCCAGAGCAAGAATGATAATTTTTAAATATTGTCTTTTTAGTCCCAAGTTATTCTCTGTAAAGTAATTGAGAATATAAGAATGAGTGTAAAATTGATTTCCTGTCATCATTGCAATATTACTTTAAGCATGAAAATGAACAGTATTTCAACTTGTAAGTAGATAAGTTTTGCTGAATCATTTCTCCATTAACTATTTCCCTGGTATCTAATATTCTACAAATTAGGTCCTCAGAAAGCTATGAATGGAAATTACAACATGTAGTTAAATTTGATTTTCAAGTAATTTGGGGGAGAACCTTACCACACCACTACAAAATAAATTTATTGGTCATCTGACCATTTTAGACTCTTTGAATCTGAACAGAGATCTTCGGATTGCTACTAAAGGTCTAAAATATTTTAAAATTAGTTAACCTTTTTAATGGATTGGTTTTGTAATTCTATGTAATCTTGATAGAATACTATGTTGAGTTGTCAGACCCCATGTGGAGTTAAGACTAAATGATCTCTCTGCAGTTTTTAGAAGGAACTATCAAAAAAATAACTATTTTACCTAGAGGGATTTACTCAGTCATCTTTCCCCTCTTTATCTTTATCCAAATGTTTCATTTCGGACATTGTGCTCTTTTCCCACATCCTTACTATTTATCCCCCTAACCCCCATCCCAAAATCCTTTTCCAAGCAGTGAATTCTTGAAATGCCACCAGACTGGGGATTGTGTTTCATGAAATGTAAGAATCAACTTTGGTTACCGTTAGGAAAACATCATTCAGTTTTGAGAGCATGGTAAGGACCATGCAAGACAGTGTGTTGAAATTATATTTTACTTGGTTAGGACTATTTCTTCTCTAAGCAATGCATTGTACACTCACATTCTTTTGAGAATGATCATTTGTGAAATGTGTTGAATCATAAATTATATAGGTTTTTTTGGCCTTGCTTTGATTTGAGGAATAATGTGGGATTGTAAAATTTTCTTAAGGTTTTAAATGATTGGTTATCTTAAAATTTACCATCTGATGGACAGCCTAGTAAATTTGAAATACTTTGCAATTATACCTTAACAAAACTATATAAAGTATAAAACATACATCTGTACAAGATGCTACCCATTTTTCTAGTTATTTAAATCTGTCCATCAGATCTTTCCATTAAGGAATATTACTAGCATTCTCATTAAAGTATTCATCCAGCAATACTGAAAGAATGGAATGTTACATCCTCAAGAATTATGTCAGTGCTGAAAATGCTTACCACCGAAGCGCCATGTAATCCCATTTTCTGCCCCAAAAGTGTTTCAGCAACATGAAACTTTTAAGCAGATCACCTGAATTCTTTTTACATGCAAAGAGTTTGAATGGTTTTAAAAATTCATTTCTGAAAACATGGTTACAGGTGCCTCTTAGCTGATAAGAGCATTTCTGCCTTATTTGTAATCTTGGCAAGGGACCTAGTTACCATCTGCTGCCACTAAAATTCTTCTGGAAGCTTTTCAGAGAAAACTGGTATGAAAAGACATGATTGCCCAATTAAATATATATTTTATAATTTTCGACTGTTTTTATGTCTCATGCAAGAATCTAATCCAGTATTGAAAACTCTACCTTATTAAGGTTCTATCTGACCTTTAAGAATTTGGTGACTGGTAAGCATCATATGTTCATGGTAGAGACCGAGACCTGAGAAGCCATTGAGGGAGAATCCCCAGTGTCTGTTAAGAAAAGTAGACTAAGTAGAAGACTGCTAGATCCAGCACTGCTGCTGATACCTGGATAACCCCGTCAAGTCCATTTACCACACTAGGTGCAGCTCCTCATCTGTGAAATGAGGTAGTTAGTTAAAGTTTAGATCTAAGTGACTCCTGTAGCCTCCTCAACTTTCAACCTTATGGTATGTGAATATAAGGCATGACTAGGGAGCTAAACAGTCCTTCTGGACTTAGTTGTCTTGTTCAACTAAGTTTAGTAGATAAAGACCAAGAATGAAAGCAAAAGTAAGTATTATTTATTATAAGTAAACTCATCAAATAAAAATTAGTTAATAAGTAACTTATAAAAGTACATAATGAATTAGCTATGATATTCCCCATCCTTCACAATTCCTAGTGCCTAAAAATTTTAGCCCCTTGGCCATAGCATCCATCAGTGTGCTCGGTCTTCAGCAGGACCGCCTGTTCCTTGGGCTTAGAGTCACAGGGATCTGGTTTGGAACATCAGCTGGAGAGATACTGCAGAGCTCCCGTACTACAGCAGGCTTTCAGAAGTAGCCTGTGCTGGGATGAATGTGGCGATTACAATGGCCCAGGTTTAGGGTAATAAGGTCCTGTGCTATGACAACTACTGATTCAGCAAGAGAGCACATACAGCACGTAATTTATATGGACAGATCCATAGGTCTTGGCAACTACTGGATATTAAGCGCAAAGAGGTAGAGTGCCATATTTGGCACCAAACTTTGGAGTATAAAGACTCAGGTGTGGGTGAATGGAAAAATGATGGAGATAAACGTAAAGATGGGAAGGTAAGAGAAGATATTTGGTGAGAAACTTGTTTTTCTTTTGCATTATCTTTACTTTTGAAGATCAGCAGGGAAGTTAGTAACTCCAAATCAAGGTTTCAGAGAGTGTTGGGGGATGGAGATAAGTATTTTGGAGTTGTTCATATAAAGGGGATAATTGAATGTATGAGACAAAAGCTAGTGGTGCCTTGTTTGTCACTGAAGATGCTTGCAGTGCTGACATTGAACTACACCCTTATTGGCAGCATCAAAATTAGATGAATTACACTAAGGTACTTTGTCTATTTTAAAGAGTCTAATACATAATTTTTCAACTATGGTTTCTCATTTTTATGTATGGTATTCTGTTATATGAGAATGGTCACTGGTATTGTGAGACGCAATTTTAACTTCCAAATCTTTGAAATTACCTGTGGGACTGTGTTACTTTGCCAGAGATCATAGGAAGCGTGGAAAACTTCGTGGTAAAGAAAGATAAGTTCCTTAAGATATAAAAGTGATTTTTATATCATTCCATTTAAGTCTAGCATCTATTTATAACAGTGGCACTCTACTTTCAAGTACATTTCTCTACCAAGTGTGCTCTCTTAAGAGAATTACAGGATCGGATGAGACTGGAAGGGCTCCAGTTCATCTATACAGTGTGCGGACTCCCCACGGAGTAACTGTGCAGCCCTAGTAATAGCTCTGCCTCTCTTTCTCCTCCTATTCAACTTGAACCTTCTGTCTCAGAAGCAGGTTATATTTTCTAGTTTGTCTCCTCTCCTACTTCTCTTCTGAGGACCTTGGCATAGGCATGGGATTGGATTTAGTTACCTTAAAACGTATTTCTAAAATGAATACACTATAATGCAATGTACCATATTCACTCCCAAAAATTGTCCTCAGAAAACTAGCTGGTAAGCATATTTATAATTATACCCCAATACAAAGCACATTCCTGGGAGTGAGTGGTAAAGCAGCCCCCATTTTATAACCACATGATACAAACCACCACCACACAATATAAAATAACAGAATCTGTGAGCTGCTTATTTTAGAACACTGTTTTCTTAACATATGCTTGATAAGTTAGTAAGAACACAAGCAGCTAGTTTCTCATTATTATGTTCCCCTCTCATACAAAAGGAACTCAGAGATATCTTGGAACATAGTCATCTCGACAGAGGCTGTCATATAAGGAGAGGGCTCGCAGCCTCATTTAGATAGGAAAGAGGCAAAATGTTGTGCCAAAGGGTGTAAATGCTTCATGGCAAACGGTAGCTTCCTAGCTCTCAGAGCCACTGTTGTATTTATATATATTTTATCTTAATACGCATTTCCATTTACTTTTTGAAGTGAGTATTGTGATAATGGTTATTATTTAAATAGCTGCTGTATTTTAACCATCTGTGTGTGCCAGACCCTGTACTTACAGTTTTTGCAAATATTATCTCCTTTAGTCCTCACACTGACCCTGTAAGGAAGGTGCCAACAGTCCCGCGTTAGCTGCTTCAGATCAGTCAGTGAATGTGTGGCGGAGCTGGGAGTCCAGCCCAGGTCTGACTCCAAGGCCCACGTCCTCCCTTGATTGCTTCTTGTCACCTCAATTATTGGGGTTGGTACAGAAGGTAACTGTGGAAGCGTTTTCCCAAAGTCTACCTTACTTCCCCCCACCCCCTTACTCTCTCTTTGCTCATTATTCCTTCCTCCTCATTTAACTAAACATAAGTCTGTTTCAAACATTTACCATAGTGGTTGCTTCTGGAATCCTGGCATTCTCTCCCACACCTTTCTTTTCTTTACCCTTTTTGTCTCTTTCTTTAAACCTGCTCTACTGATGGTTTTATAATTATAAAGTTGCTGTATTTTTTTAATTGGAAAAAATAGAATAGCACAGTTTGTATGAAATGCTCTAAGATTCTTCTTCCCATTCACGGTGTGCATGTCCAAGAGAGGATTAACTGAGGCATGAGGATGTGGGCAAAGTCTATAATTTTGCAGTTAAATATCGAAATCTTTCTATGTAATTTACAACCACAATAGATATTTCACTGGCTAGTTTTTGTTATCCAGAAAAGTTATCTTTATGGTGCTTCATAAAATCTGTTATTTATATTACTTTTACCATGAGCATTAACAGTAACCTCCACTCCAAATTCTTGTTTTATGGGCCTTTGTACAGTGATTTTCAACCCCAATTTCAAATTAAAATCACGTGGGGATCTTTTTAAAAAGGCAAACCAACGCCAGACTCCACCCTCAACCAAATGACACAATCTCCGGGGCTGGGGCCTAGATATCTGTATTTTCAAAAGTAGTCCTGGTGATTCCAGGGTGCAGCCAAGACTGAGAACTACTGTTGGATCCTTAATTCGAGAATAACTATTACTGCGGAGCAACTGTTGAAAACAGTGCCAGTTCATGAGGGTTAGATAGATGAAATGGACTTGTGTGGCATGGGATAGGAGATGAGATTATATGTCATTTGAACAGATAGTAGTATAAAATGTAGAATAGTTCGGTAGTCCCGTATTGTTTATCAATAGAGTATGGTTAAATCTGTGACACTGACCAGTGCAGACGAAAAGACTAGCTGATAGAGAATTGCCTCAGCCAAAGAGCCCAGGAAAAGAGAGCAAAAGGCACACAGCAAAACACAACTGTGAGTTAAACAGACACGGGCTCCGCAGGGTAAGGGAACCGCTGCTGGAGGAGCTGTGATCGGGGCTGAGGGCACTTGCTGCTGAGCTCTGTAGACATATGTGAGCGAGGCAGCAAAGAGGATGGAAGATGGGGTGTGATTTGAAAAGCAATACCAGAAAGCTTTTCAAAGCGACTTGATAGTAAACAAACATTTTTATGTCTTAGCTGAAGACAGGATCCTCTTTGTTTTTAGGGAAAACGTAATGGTTAGAAAACTGCCTAACAAGAAAGAAATATCCTTTTCTTTTACAGTTTCTACAGTTCCTGACCAACTTTAGACTGACGACTGGTGATCAGTAAAACTACTATAAATAGCATGGTTTTAACTCTATCTTAACAGATTAAGTTTTGGGGTAGGTTGTTAATTCATGAACTTACTGTTTTTATTTTCCCCCTCATGCACTCTTCTTTGGGTAGCTGTCTTCATTAAACCTTGTTTATTATATTTCCTAGTCCAGGAAGGATTTTCAGTCCTTGTCACAAACCAGGGAAAGCTCCATGTATAGTGAAGTGGAAGTCTGGGCTTCCTGTCAGACTTAATTTTGCTTGTTAAGGGGGCTTCTTGGGAGAAATTGGGTTCTAGTGAGTCACTAGGCCAAATCCCAATAACCACAATTGCCAAAAGTAATTAGACTGAGGAAAGCCAGGCTCCTGGGGAGGAGAGTCATCGCAGCACGCGTGAGCCATGGCTCCGTGGTCAGACCTCGTCTCTAAGGAAGGGGAACAGTCATGAGTTATAGAGAGCAGAAAACCCACCAGAAAACAATGCTTTCCACCAATTTTATTTTTCCCTCAATAGGTTATTCACCTTAAGCATGCAAGAGATGGAACTACGCCACTGGTATTTGCGCAGAGTTGACGTCACCGTCCTCATATAAACCATCTTGTCCGCCTGCATGAGTACAAATAGACACATGCAGAACTCTTGCTGTCCTCATTCCAAGCTCTCCCCCGCCCCTCCTGAGTAGATAAAAAGAACCCAAGGAATTTAGTCTCTGTCTTTGTAAAAGAGGTGTCTGATTAGGATGGAAGGGGAAGGGAAGGGGCTCTTGTAAACATCCTAAGGCCAATTTACATATACTATTACTAAAGTAACCCTTGGAAATGAGGGAATAGTAGTGTAGTACACCCACCAGGACTGGAGTTCTAAAACCTCTTGAGCTAGGAAAAAGCCAAGAGCAAACTTATGATGTCTTGTACTAAAAAGAATACCACACTGAAACATGGTACTATAAGCAACCAGGTAGAAATTATCAATAACTAAGTGGTGCTCTAATTTTAAACTTTTAATATGGTAGAAATTAGAAGAGTGTTAAACCTTTCTACAGGCAAATATTCAAGTGGCAAGAATATATGTAATAACCTAAGTGAAAGTTCGCCTTTGAAACTATTGGCATTGCCTTTAAATACCCAAAAAAGATGCTCTGTCACTTCACGGGATGGATCTTTAATGGAAGGAAGACACAGAGCTCCCACTGATGGTAATCTTAATGTGGTAAGCTTCACATTCCTTTATGACTCAGATGATTTCAGTGTATTTCAGTACTTTTATGACCTTAGACTACTAGCTCTCTTTGTTTAAACATGTGGACAGATGATATTGCTTATTTTAAATCCACTGACAGGCAGGCAGGCAGATTCACTTTCTGGCTAGCTTTCACTGGCAACTGGCAATCCGCAGGTAATATTTCGCAAATAAACTCTGATCTTCTGCTCTGTGTACACCAAAGTCATAAGAGACCTGCTCTCAATATATTATCAATCTAATGGAAATGTTTGATTTTCCTTGGTCTTGAATTTGGCCATGAGACAATCTAATAGAAGAATCCTAATTTTTGGAAATTTAGCAACAAAACTGTTACTTGTGTTTACTTATATTTTTTACGGCATGTAGTCTCTTAATGAGCACATACTGAGCAGCTGAGTATTTGTTTCTTACAGAATTCAGTCTTGTTTTTTAATTTATGACCAATTTGTTGATTTAAGTCTAAAAGGACCCTCCCTACTTTTGGTAACAAGAAATGAAGCCCAAAGGCGGTATCCTCAGCCTCTCTGGCCTCAACTCCCCCACTCATTTCATGCCATCCTTAAAATGATGTCTCTTAGCCCCCTTCACAGAGGCCAACATAACTTTAAAAGGTGCAGTCTCTCCTATAACACATTTCTAAGACACCCATCCAACTTTTCAATCTGTCCAGAGCTTGAAGTGGATCCAAGCTTTTAACACGGATCAGTGGGATTCCCTCGGAAACTAGTTGGGCTTGTGGGAGGACCGTGGGGATGCATCTGGGGCCCTAGTGCAAGCACTAGTCTGTGCCATTCCACCCAGCACTGAGCCCTGATTCATGTGTGTTTTCAGGCTTGTGAGCCTGAAATGCTCATACCTCAAAATTCAATTTCTAAAAGAATAAAGGGGAGTTTCAGGAAGAGACATTCCAAACCATTTCAGGTTACCACTCTTGTTTTCAGCACCCATGTGGACATCTCACACTGCAGAAATTCATTATAAACTATTTGCCTCTGAACTTAATATATTGCCCCTGCTATACATGGAGAGTTTACAATCACAGAAAACTTTATGTAATACTTTTTAACCAAACTACTTAAATCACTGGCCATGGGGCAGAAGTGCTATCATTCATCAAATAACACATTTCAAATGAAAATTGCCAAGATTTTCCAGTTCAGGATATTTTCTTCACCCTTCCTAGCCCAAACGCCCTTCCTCATCTACTGCCCAAATTCTAAACCACTACTCAGATGAACTGAACAGTAGTAATTTTAGAGTCTTCCAAAGAAAAAACAAACACACAGATAGCCGACTTAATTATGAAACACTGCTGCCTTTATCTTGGCAGATTTTATTCCTCTGCGTGCTAATTCTTGCATGCCGACTCTCACTCAGCAGGTCACGATATGAACAAGTCCTGTCTGTATATGAAGCACCTTGAGGACCATTGCACAGAATAAGTTTGGTGTTTATTCACACTTCTCGAACAGGTTTTTTTCCTCAGATACAATTTATTTACTGGGTCTCTGAAACCTAAATAATCTCTTTAAGCCTGCAGCAAATGGAGAGTCATTTTTATAAGAGCAATAAACGAAAGTGGCTGTTCAGATACTTTCCTTGAACTGGTCTGCACACTGAAGTACCTTTTTGTTAATTCAAATCCTTGATATTCCAGAAAGCTGCTCCCTGAAATTTTAAGGCTGCTTAAAATTATGTGACCAGGGACCAGGCATCTCCCCTCCCCCTCCACACCAGCCTCTGGCTTCTGGGAGTGTGCCAGCAATTTTGCAGGATTCATTCTGACAACTGTTCTGGTATAAATATTTAGAGAAATCCTTCCATTAGAGATTAAACAAAGTGTAAGTAACTGTTCCTAAATGATAGATCTTATTAATGTTTGCAACAGCAGGCTTTATGCTATCTGATACACAGATTCCAATATTGTACACTGAAGAAAAGACTAAGGGAAAAAGAATCAAGACGGAAATTACATTGAATTGCGTGGGCAATCTGACGTGCAAAATATTATTTTAAGTTATCACTACAGAGCTGATATATCTTTAAAGCGCACAGAATATAGGGGAAATGAGTTCATTTAAACTGAAAGTAGCAAAAATTTGCTTCTGGTGTCCTCATGGTTTAAAAACGGTGAGAGGCAGTTACAGATTTTTATCACCATGCCAGTCCTTAGCTAAGTCTCCATGTTCCTATCGAGGTAACATGAGGTAAGATACTTGAGATCCTATGTGATGTAAGTTCTGATTTCTATATCGTTATACAAGAGCTATTCGTAGAGACAATAGCTGGGCTCCTCACATCAAATATCATTTGTTAAAGTAGGGTGGTACTCTAGCCTCAAGAGGTAGAAGCTCACTAGAGTTCCGCTTCCGTGCTTTCCCGGTTGTAGAGCATTTTCATGTGCTTCTTAAGTACTAGCAGATTACACCGCTGAATAATCTAAAGCATCAGAGACTTGACTGACAGAATTTAAGCGCATTTCCACAGTATTAGTGATTATTGTGATACTTGACTGGAACCCGTGCGCATCCTGTGGTTATTGTTTCCTTCTTCCCTTGATGATTTAAGGTCGACACTAAAACATGAAAGGCCATGAATTTTAATTCAGTGTCTTTCTTCATGTCACAGTCTAAGATTTCTCATTAATGTATGTTGTTTTTTTCTTCTCCACAGGAGTAGGAATTTTTATTTTACTTTAGGTGAAGTTTGTTTTGTTTTTTTTCCTGTAGAAAAGCATTTCAGAAAAAAAGATGTTAAAATATCTATAGTGGGATTTTACTTTTGCTTCAAACATATAATGACAGTCATTCACTGCTGAGTCTCCCGTTAAATCCCACTTGAATCCTGCATTTGTTCATGATTTAGCAAAAAAAAAAAATAATCAAAAGAGATTTAAGGGAAATGAAATGGAAACCATAAACTTCATCGCAGGGGAATAACACCTTTCTAATTGCCTTCTTAGAATCTAGATCTTCTTGAGTTTGGAGTATAGTTAGAGAAATCCCACATTAGAGGACAGGTAGATTGATTTCTAATTAATACTCTGCTGTATATTTTAGACAAAATCATTTAGTCTGTGATTCAGTTGCATCCACTATAAAATGGGACGCATAATCTTTCATTTACCTGCAAGCAGGAGACTGATCTTGATGGCCCTCCAGCAGTAAGATCGAAGAGCTTTTTACTTTTTCTTCATGTAGCATGCTCTAACTTTAGATAGTTGTCAGAACTTCAAGAATGTGAAGACAGGGCTTGAATTCAAAAGCATACATTTCATTTTGTATTTCCATGGAGTTATTAGACCACATTTTTAGAAAGCTAACAAGTGAAAAATAAGTTCTGTTGGGAGTGAAATCTTGGGAAAAATTGAAATTAAACTTAGCCCTAATTAAGACAGCACAAATTCGTTCATTCAGCAGCTGTTTATTGAATTCAGCATGTGCTGGGATTACAAAAGCGAGCAAAACACACACGAAACCTCCCCTTGTAGCCTTGTCACCGGGGTTAAGGATAGAAAATATGAAGCCAGAATTAAATAGTATTTGGCTCAACATAAATTAAAACTGTTAGATACTCTTTATAAGCTGTTTAACATTCTTCAAAGGTTTGTTTAAATAGAATTAGAAATTAATTGGTTTACGAGTGAGTCTAATGCCCACCCAGATTCTTCTCTGGAAAACAAGGGTACTAGACAGCCGGGGGATCAAGCAGGAAAGTGGAAGGAAGGCCCACTGAAAACACTGAACTTTATTGGGCTTCCCAGTATTTTCTTGCCTGAAAATTTATGGCACGTGAACAGGAGTCATCATTTAGCCTGACGCTTGTGACAATCACAGGAAGTACGCTCTGCGCACTATAAATGTAGTTGGCATTGTTAGGTAAAGCTTGTAATGGAGCAGCACAGTTTGGCTGTGCGAATTTCCATTTTCAGCACATTGACTCATTGCTATAGTTGAACTTTCACGCTCGTTCGTTAAGTGGCATTACTTTTACTAAACAAATATTAAAATATTTTATGTCTTGATATGGCGCATTTTTGTCTATCTCTCTGAGGCATTTTTTCAAATCTTTTATGATAAACCCTTGACCACTACATGGAACATACAGTCTGATCTACTTAAAGCACCAGTTTGGCAAACACATATCAACAAGTTATTTGAATTTCTTATGTAAGTCTGTTGATGACGTTTCCTAACATCAACTGATAGTTTTAAAGATATCAGTTGCCAGACTCGAGAGTCTTGGAAATAACGTGATCCAGTTCTTTCCAGTATGTTATTACTAACTTGTAAAGGGTTTTGACTAAAGAAATGTAACTATCAGGTATTTTTTATGTTATCTCATGTAACCCTTATAATCTCATGATACATTGATAACTATTTTATAAAAAAAGAAACTGAGTTTGAAAACAACTAAAGAACAGACAAAAATGACATAGCTGGAAATGGTAGAACTAAGTATCTACCCAGATCTTCTTACCTAAAGCACAGCCTTGCCCATTCCATCCTGCTTTTCAGTAAGCCTGTTATAGAAGAATGCCAGAGGAGGCCTGGATGATGGAGAGTTCTTCCTGCAGCTCCGAGAGAGCTGCTAATGACTCCTCAGACAGGAGGATTCCTTGGAAGTGCACTGAGAAACCTTTGAACTGTTTTTAAAGTAGGAGCCAGATAAGATCGTAACTATTATTCTTAAAAGATTACTCTAATTGCTAAATGGCAGCAGGAGTCTTGATAGGAAATGGAAAGTGGGAAACTCTGTTAATTAAGGATGTAGGAAAACGTGGTTGGAGATGGGCATGCACAGAGCTCCTAGATTTCTGGCTTTAAAAACCAGATGGTGCCACTTAGTGAAATAGAAGATATTAGAGAAATATTATTTCTCTATGGACAATTAATTCCAGTGTGGATTAGGTGTTCAATGTGTTTTAATAGTTGGCAGATTGGGGGGAATAATTTATACAGCATAACCCTCTCATGTTACTTTAGAAGAGAAAGAGAGGCCAGAGAAGTTACTTGATGGAAGTCACTTTGCAGTGGGGCAGAGTGGAAACAACTCCTCTGGCCATTCTGTGACACCAAACACCACCTCGCAGATGACATTCTGCAAGGACTGACATTCCAGAGAGTGATCTGTGGATTTTCTGGCAATCTGATTTCTTATTTAATTAATGTTCATTTCAAAGAGAATTAATTACCTGTTCACTGGATGAAGATTTATTTCCTAGTCTCTTTATTTCCTTACTCCCTGAGATTCAAATCTTAAAAAGTTACTATAACCTGTTTCCTGTTCTCACATGACTCATGATAGGGAACAATTTTTTAAAAATCAATTACACATACTCTCATCAAATACAGATGTCAGCTTTCTCATTAAATGAGTTCTTATTCTATTCTTGGGAATGGTGAGGTTCGAATCTGGCCCTGAGTTGTAAAGTATCATTATGCCTGTTATTAACAATAACACATTATCATAATTTTATAAAGCTTATTTGATTTTTTTCAATCCTCTTTTAAAGTGAAAAGAACAGGTTTTACCATTCTCACTTTACAGATAAAGCTCAAAGACATTCAGTGACTTATACAGTATCACAAAGCTAGAAAGTGGCAGAACTCGACCTCAGATTTTTTATTGGGGATATTTGTTTTGTTTTATTAGAAATCCATGGCCTTCCCTGCATTGCTACTCTCCCATTTATCTCCTGTGAAGTTCTACTATTAGAATAACTTCTTCGGGTTTGACATGAAAGGCATATAAAGCAGGCGAAATCTTTGTTCTGATGAGGTTATTCTTACTGGTGGATAAGGTGGATTGGTGAATTGGCCTTTTCTCATTTGAACACCTGTTTGTGAGGCTGTCACAGGGAGAAGGAGATAGGAGGGACAGGGTGCCAGATAAACTATTTTAGAGACTGAGCAAATATGCTTACAAATCTAAGAATAATATTTTAAGTCCAGCCCTAGTTGGTGTGACTCATTTGGTTGGAGCATCATCCCATAATTGAAGGGTTGCAGGCTCGATTCCCAGTCGGGGCACGTGCCTGGGTTGCAGTCCTACCCTTGGTCCGGGAACTGTGAAATGTTTCTCTCTCTCCCTTCCTCTCTCTCTAAAAGAAATGAAAAACAAATGTCCACAGGTGAGGATAAAAGAAAATTAAGTCCATGGCTCCCCTAATAGTCCTTATAAACCAAAAATAACTTTAAAAAAGACTCACAATAATATATTTTTTGTAAAATTATTAAGAAAAAACTTTCCTATGTTGTTATTTCATTGTCTATAATCATTATTTTTTAATTAGAATCCTAAAATAAGCTCCCTTATTAAAATCAGCTCCAAATTAAAAGTGATCAGGCGCCTTTTGGTGATGCAGAGAGTCCAAAGCAACACGCCTGTTGGAGTTATGATGGAAAATGAGCCATGGTGGATCTTTCCGTAAAAAAGGCTTTGGCTACGTAGTCTCAATGTAAAATGGTCATTTATAACAGAACGCAAGAAAATGTGTTTCACCCGGTTGGGATCATGGAAAATCAGAGGAATCACTGTCAGGTGTCTCTGCTCCCACTTTGAGCAATTTACATGACTAACTTTCCAGGCCTTGTCACCACAATAACTACTCAGCCAGAACTCAACATCAGGGACTGATTTCAAACACTGGAAAACATAATGGGCTATTGTCGCTTTAAGAAATTAAAATTAGCTCCTGCATTATGACTCTGTGTGGCTTTGGAAAACTTGGATTCCTAACCTAAACTAGTGGATGCTCAGGTGTGATGGCTGAACTGCTGAGTTGAAAGCATCCCCTCAACTTTGTGTTCTGAACTTCTGTAACATATGAACAACTTGCCCTAAAATTCCATCACCTTTCAAAACAGTGATGTTTCTTTGTTCTGTTCACAGTGAACTTCTTAACAAGCCTCTTATATTTTGTCTTAACTTTTCCTCCCCTGTTTCTCTCCATCAATTTTACATTTCAGTCAAGCCAACCAATCAGCCAACCAACCAAATAAACAAAAAACCCAACCTGAAGAGTGCCGCTGATGCTAGGTAATCCTAGTCAAGGCGCCAAAACCTCATAAGCCCCAGTTTTGGTTCTGAGGGTTTTTGAGGGTTGCTTTTTTTAAATATAAAATGAAGGGGTTTATTTGTTTATAATTTATTATGAGCCTGTTAAGGTGCCTAGTCCTGGGCTATGTGTTCGGGATACAAAGGGGAAATAAAACAAATCCAAGCCCTCAGGACCTCAAAATAATCATTTTTTACCTGTTTTTCTCCCTCCTTCAGTCAATTGTCTTCTAGTGTGATATCTGAATCTGCTTCTCTCCCTTAATTACATTATTCTGTGCCTGGTCCCCCAAGTTACTTCTTTGCCCATGTAAACTTGGTCGTCAAATCCTGTCCACTCTTCTTTGCAAATAACTTTGAAACCCCTGTCTTTTCCCATCCTATCAATGCTCTTCTTATGCAGCTAACGGCAATGTCTGGTAGAGAACATCACATCCAGTGGACTGTCTCAACTTTTAGTTTCTCCTCCATTGGTTCTTCTCTCCACCATCAGATCTTAAAACCACATAAGATCATGTCACTGATTTGTCCATGAATAGTTCCTCCAAATTGCATATAAGGTTAAATTCAACCTCACCCAGATTCCCCTTATTTTTCAAAATTCAGCTCAAATGTCAGGTCTTCCACCTGATTACTTGTCTCCTTTCTGCCAAAGTCTTTTACGTAACCTTTACCACATTGGCTTTATTTTATTTATGATCTCTCACCATACTTTGAACTCCTAGGTCTTAAATACCTTTCCTAAAGCACCAAACATCATTTGACAAGTTGTTCTGGGGAAAAAAGAGAAGATGTATTGGGTGTGCTCTGTGGTAGTAGAACTTCCTGAAAGACAGGTTTACATTCAATGTTGGGGAGATGTTTTAAGATGTTCAATATATAAATGCTATAAAATAATTATATTGGCTATCCCCACATGCCATATTTGTTTTACTAGACACGATTAAATAGACTGTTCTGGGGAAGATGTTTGAACTAAATTCCTCCTACGTTCCAAAAGTTTATGACTCTATCAGCTGGAAGCTAATTGACTGAACAGACCTCAGTGTTCTCATCTGAAATGTAAGAGAGAAGGAAGAGCTCAAAGATCCTTTTAAGCTCCAGTCATAATCACCATTCTCCCAAATCTTTAGGTTTTACATAACCACTCTTGTTCATAACATTCTCTCTTTCCTCTTTTCCATTTGTCTGACTTATTCTTTAATTTCAAGTCTCATAACTGTTCCTAACTACCCTCTATAGTCTTCACATACCTCTACCATCTGAATTGCTCCTGCCTGTTAATTTCTGTTGTGCTAAATCTGTAGTCGATATACTTATATGTGTGGCCCTTACAGCATAAAAAGACTGTTTTACTAACTGTCCTGTAGGCTTCTTGATCAGAGACCATGTTTTATCTTTCTGTGCCTAGAAGAGTATTTCCAGTAATCACTGAATAAATACTTATTTGTAAAGATGGCAGTGATGTGATACAGTGTGGCACTTGTATCACCTGCCTCATATTCACCTGGGATTACTTTTTTTACAAATGCAGCTAGCATTATTAAAAAGTGCTCCAGGTTATTTTTACACACAGTGAAGTTTTAGAACCACTGGTCCAGACCTTCAGGTTCTGTATACCATTTGCTATCATTTCTAGAGCATGCCTTACCATTTTCAGTCTGTTTAAGGAGGTTCCTGTTTTCAGTGTACAGTCCCAGAGGACTTTTTGCTCAGGGTGTTGTACGAGACTACCATCGAGACCCATTAAAATCTGTGTCTGCGGGCCTGAAGAAGTAACCCCTCCCTATGACTATTAATGAGTCCCTGGCTCCCTGAACGTCCTCAGGTCCCCTGTGTTAGAAAGAAGCATCAGCATCTCCCCTCTCTCCATCCTCCTTGCTTGGAGGTTTCTGAGAGGGTTATTATTGACTAAAGCTTCCAGCTACCTCTAATGAGTAGAAATGGCTTAAGGTACTTCTTGAGTAAAACAAAATGTCCTACGCCAGCTGATTTGTAATAAGTGTCTGCAAGAGTGTTAAGGTGTTTATATATGACCTCACTTAATTCCCCTCCCCACCCGAGTATCTATCAAGTAGATATTCCCATGTTACAGATGAGGAAGCATAGGCTCAAAGAGGTCAGCAACTTTTGTCTAAATAAATGATCAGACTGCAATCTCCTGGGCACAGATTATTGGTTTTGTTCATCTTTGGATGCCCACTAATAAGCACAGTGTCTACATGTTGCATATTAATTGTTTAAATAAATAGCTAGATGAAGAGGTAAATTTTGGCTCTTCAGCTGCTAAATGTCAGAAGTCTGTCTGAGTCCCAAGCCAGCTCTCAACCACCCAGTCTCCTCTGGGAAGTGTGCACGGCCCGTTTCTGAATAAGGTGGCGATTCAGTGAGTGTGCACACAAGTACAAAAATGCATCACTCTCACAAAGGTGCATGTCAGCACCTCCTGTTCTCTCAGCAGTTTCGTGAATCTAGTAGAAAACCCCACTTATTTTTCAACCCATGATTTTAGATGTGACACATAAAGCTGGACTTATTTAATGATATACCCACTATTTGCACATCTTCTTGTGCCTGTTAAAATACCACAAGTCCCTTGCCTGCTGTTTGCTTATGCTAAGGCTTCAGCCATCAGATATTCTACTTTAGCATGCTATGTGGCAAGAAGATCCAAGTTTATTCATAATATAACAAAGTGGAGTTTGTTTTTAGCACAAACCGAAGTTTGTTTCATTCAAGAATGCAAACTTAGTAGTTATGGAATCACACCCATGCAGATTCATTACCATTAAACTATCACATTTTCTGTTTATGTTGATTTCTAATTAATTCTCTCCTTAAAAAAAAAAAGAAGGAATGGCTCTCTCAGCCAGACCAGAGCACATAATGATTCCCACTGTTGGATGAACACTGTTGGATCTGTCTCATGAAAAACGCTGTTATTACCACCCACTAACTCATCAACAGGTCCTGGCTCTCTACAGAATCTGGGTCTCCGTCACCCCTATCCACACCCTCTTGTCCTCTATTCACCTCCATTTGGGAACATAGCCACTTGGAGAAGGGGAGGCTTTCCCTCCCTTAGCAACAGCTGGAGATGCTGATTCAGTACCTTACATTTTACACCCGTGGCAGGAGTGCATTAACTTATGATAGAATTTCTACTTGTGGTTAAGAAAAAAACACTATGTTTGGTTCCACAAATGCTTTTTGTTACCGTTTCAGCTGCAGAATCAACTGTGGCTATCTGGTAGGTCACAGGAAAACGAATATGGCTTTCAATACTTCAGAAGAATCAACTTTGGAATTAGCCCTTAGGTTATTAACCCATCTGCTGGAAAAAAAAGAATATAATTTTGGGAGTTTAAAAGGAAGATTATATTAGAAGTGAAACTATAGTGTTGTTCTAAATTATTTAGACTGTGTCAATATGCATCTCTAACGGCAAGAATTCATTAAAAATACCAAAAAAAAAGATTGTATACAATATTGTAAATTGTTTTACTTTCTATTCTCTGTATTCATTCTTATAACATTTTATGTATTTCATAATTTTCCTGTTCTCCTCACCACTCCCACCACCACCAGTATCCCTACACACACTGCAGTGAAGGAGAATGAGAATTTGAAATCCCAAAGCAAACTGAAACAACTGCTAGAAAAAGATGTGAGGAACAAAGTGGAAACGAAATGTTCCCAAGAGCAAAGAACACATAGATCAAGGCACAGTCTCTTCAAAGATCGTAATCTGAATGTAAAATCCCAAGTTGTGGCTGGTTAGAACATTCTCCTCTAATATAAAAATTAATAAGAGAACATGTTTTCATGGAATACAAGATGCTGGTTCTGCTCCATGCCCCATAAATTTAACAAAAATTAAAATGAATAAATAAATCAGGCAGAATGTGTTCTTGCCTTTCCTTCTGATACGCACTTAGCAATGCAAACACCTAAACGCTTTGGTATGGAACTGCGGCTACTCTCTTGGGCCACAGAGTCAGTGGGGCCTGGCTCGAAGCGCCTTCTCTAACTCCGTCTCATTCTATGGGCAACGCTGCAGCCTCATTGGTTTCCCTCGTGCTGCTCCTTGTGCCCAGTTCCTCTCCCCAACCTTAAAATGTTTGCACTCCCTGGTGTTCCACCTGGCATATTCACTCTCAGATGTTCCTGGTTGACTCCTTCTTATTTTTCTGGTCTCTGCTAATGGGTAACCTTCTCAAAGGAGCCTTCCCTGACCACCATATTTCGAGTATCTCCCCAGAGCTACACTCTGCCTTATCCACCTGCTTCCTTCCTTCACGACATTCACAGTGTTTAATCAATTATTTGTTTACCTACTCATTAACTGATTAATGTCATGAGGAAAGGAAATGGATGTCTTTTTCAGTCTTACATTTCTGCATCATGAGTAGTGTTGGGCACACAGTGAGTTATCAGAAACTTTTGTTGAAAACGTTAATCATGGTCTTCACAATGTATCTACGATGCCCACTTTTGTCTGTCTTTTATTTCTAGTCATGGTTCAATGGCTTGTGGATAGACAAAGCATAGCCATCAGCCACCACGTTGACATCTAGCTACCAAATATTCATCCTATCTTAGATTTCAGGAATTCTATATCTGCCATCATTTGCTAGCCATTTTCTTGATATTTTGAGCTGGCTTGATTTTAGTGGAAAGTCTAGTTAATTGCTACCTACCGTTAGGTCTGTTTCACTGCTGTGGTTTTATTTAAAGTATTTATAGGATATAAATATTAGACTCCCTTCAGGAAATTATTATTCAGTAAGAGAAAGAGAAAGATTTTCCAAGTTCTGAAAGAAATAGTTTCCATTAAAAACAGTATGTTTCCCCACATAATAATGGTGGAGCCCTAACTGGGCAGTATTCAGCAACTAGTGAATACATTCCTCTCTGAGACTGTTAGGAATTTTGTGAAACCATTGGTGTGGGCACAAACTTTCAGAGTATTCAAGGTTGATTCACAAGGACAAAAGATGTGGCAGATTTTGTTATCCTAACTGCTTCAAGTCAATCAATGTCTGCCTCTTGACTTTGATAAAAGACCAAGTACAATGTGTGTGTGTGTAATGTATCTTATTATGTTTCTGTATATGTGTATATATATATATATATATACACATATTCATATTCATATGTGTTTATATATACATATATATAAACATAGCATAGGTGAATTTGAATTCTTATAATGATTAAAACATTGGTATATTAAAACATTTAAACCATCAGAAGATACATAGTATGTCAAAAATAGCAAAATTTATATATATTTGTAAATATAAACATGTGGTTCTTTCAACAAATTATTAGCCACAAATAATAATGAAGAAACATGATATATCTCTGTTCATCCAGGTATTATTGTTTGAGAATGTAAACAAGTATTGTACACCAATAAGCTGTTATATTCATTTAAGCAGCTTTTGGTATTTTTCTATCTATACCTAATACTCCCAAATTGCCCAAATGGCAGTGGAGGTCTAGCCATTGTCAGTACTGCTTGGAAGTTTTAACTTATGAACAAAGAAGAAACATTGGCTCACAATGTGTTCTGGGGTTGATTCAATAGAATTTGAAAAAGACTGCCAAGTAATTCAAATTTTTAACATTAGATTTTTCTTAAAGTGAGTATTGCCAAACATTCCAGAGGAATCAGGAAACATCTCTTCCTGTAACCATAACATTACCTTAAACTTAAAAATGATTCTATAACAATCAAGTCCCAAAGTATGATCAAAATGTGCTGTCCTGACTGAGGCAAGAGAAAAAGGCTACATTTTCTGTAGGCAAAAGGCTAACTGAAATAAACAGCACCTAGGAAAGCTTTCCTTGTTTTATTTTGAAACGTTTATTTCATAATTAAGCATCCTTAAAATGTTATGTGATTTGAAGCTTGATTGTTATTACCAAATGTTCATAGGCACAGCCCACTTAAAAATGATTCTTTATATACTTCCTGTTAAGTATTTACCACTTCAGCATCTTTATTATTTAAAAAATACAAATAAGTAGCTTACTTTAAAAATCTTATTCCCTTCGTCCATTCAGTAATCAAAAATTCTTTAAGAGAACCTATTTAATAAGCAGCTGCCCCATATAGAAGTTGGGAATTATCAAGAAAACTATGAAGAAATTATCAAGACAAACCAGACTTCTGCCCTTAAGAAGCTTTCAGTCAATGTGAATGCCCTTATAAAAGTTGAAGGCATGGAGGAAAGAACAGATGTAAAATTAACTTTGAATTCTAACTATAGAATTTCACTGCCCTCTTCTCCCTACCCTGTCTCTTAAGACTACTACATAGAGAATAGCAGGCAGTGAATGTTGTGAAGGCAAAAAATAACTTTCATCAAATTTGTTAATTTATTGATTTTTCATTATCCAAATTATAAAATCAACGACTTAATTTTATATATTTAACACATCTTTTAAACTTAATCAAACTTGTTTTATAAGCCTAAAGTCTATTAAATTTCATATTTCTGGAAATGCTCTGACCACAGATAAATGACCATCAGAGGTAATTGGTAGCATGCAACAATGGATCTCTTCCACATAGCAATTTACAGTAGATATTAGTGCATTTGCAGTTGGGCTCTAGAAGGGGATTACAATAAAACAAATTCTGGAAGCCTTCACTTCAGTTGTTACAGAAACAGAACTTAGATTCCAATTCTGCAATTAGTTTGGTATACCATAAAAAGTGAAAATAACTACCTAAACATTGTGCATTTGCCAAATGCCCTAATCCCATTTAATACTCTATGTTCTGGATGTTTTATCAAAAAACTTGAATTAACACTCCTGACAGTAGCCTTTTGGGACTCTTACCTCAGTCATGCATCACAAGATTATTAAGTAGAGAAATAGCAGGAAGCTTTGTTTAACAGCTAAAAAGGAATAATGAAGTCACTTAGAGTATCAGAAGTTCACCCACTGAAAATTTATTTGTTTATCATTAATATATACTCTTTTTATACTTAACCTTTATATACAAGTTAAAAAAATACTTTCCTCTTTCCCAATTTTGAGGAAAGACATCCTAATTTTACCATGTATTTGACACGTGTAATCAGAAGGTCCCAATTTAAAGCTTCCAGAAATTCTGGCCATTTTTCCACTTATAATAACCCACATTACACTTCTAAAATTTACTTACATATACAGAGATTGATATGTGATACCAAAGATCTAGGGACTAACTTTTGATCTAAAGTTACAATTTGCCCAGTAGTTTACAGCATTTATTAGAGTTCTAGTCTGGGGGGGTTTCAAAATAAATAATTGTAGTTCCTACCATTACTAACAATAGTTACTACAGTTAATTTAGCTTTCTTTGAAAGCAAAAGTGGTACAGAAATACAAAGTAATATTTAAATCAGTGGATTATATATTGTTTTCTCTTACAGTGTGCCTTATCTGAGGCTCTGTTTCCTTTTTCCAACATTCTTCAGCACTTCCCCTGTCAAGATGTCTTCTCTAATTAAGTACCTACCACCAGAGACTAACATGGACATATCTAGCAACCATCACACTATAAAGCTCTTTCTATTGAGCATTGCTTTCTGGATAATGCATAAAATCTGAAAAATCAATTATTCCAAGCCATATTTACATTTTTAGACCTTTCTGTTCTATGTACCTTGCTCCAAACCTCCAATAGGAGGCTTTCACTCCCCTAGCCATCCCTCTCCTTCCTATTCACTAGTTGGAAGTCAAAACACCTTCTCCAATCGCCTTTCTTATTCAGTACACATTCTGTTGGCCACCATATTTAATTGATTTCACCTCCTAAATATCCTTGGAATGTGCCCCCCTTCCTCACCACATTACATTACCCCTGCTATATTTTAAGGTATCATCAGTCCTTCACTTGATCACATTAGTCTCCTGGTTCCCATGCCTGTCATACTGTCAAGGAAAATCACCTTCTCAATATGCATGGGATCCTTTAATCACCAGATGGAAATCCCCCATCTCTACAAAACAATTTCCTTGGCCTACAAAGGGTTTCATAATCTAGGTCCGCCCTGTGCTTCCAATCTCCTTGATATTCCTCATGCTTCTGTTACCCAATACTTAAGCATCAGTTGCATTGAACTCATGCCAGTTTCCTTCTTGATGTGGTAATTGTGGTGTTCCCTCCCCTAACCCTGCCATGGCCACTTCCATCTTGATAACTTCAGCTCATTTTCTAAAATTAAGCACAAATGTTAGATAGGCTATGAAACCTCCCCACCAACAACACCTCCACTGATATATAAAATAATAGTACAAAATTATTATTTGAAAAAGTGATTCAGAAATACAAAATGGAGTTATTATGAGAATGGAACGAAGAAGAAACGTGACAAAATGGAATTCTATTTTCTGTCTTAGAATCATGAGATTTTAAGGTTGAAAGGGTTGTTACAGTCAATTCAAACCAAAGTTTTCTGTGGTTTCCATATAAAAAGTAAAAACTCTTGCCTTAAGATGAAGTTTGGGAAATTTGTGTCTAGTTGTGTAATACTGACTGTATAATTTGAGTGAATGTTATACAGCTTTCAAGAAAGTAATCATTATGTCACTCAACTGTAAAAAAAAAAAAAATCTAGAATCTTAGAATATGAACTTCATAGTCTCGATTCTTCTTACTTCCCACAACATAACACTTAAATCTTCCTGAAGAAATAAAGTTTGCCATCAAATTTGTACCTGGCCTTATTCAATATTCCTTAATTAAATAAACACAGACAAACAAGAGTTTCTTTGCCAGTTAGGACAACTATGTCTTTCCTTTTCCAAAAAGGAATTTTGTTAAAAACTTTTGTCAAAAAAGGAAATATATTTTCAAAAAACCAGCAAAAAGAATAATTGTAGCATGCTGTGTGAGTTGGCTGTGCTGCACTTCATCAGTGAAAGTTTTAAAGATGGAATTGAGCACCCTCATAATTTTGGTGCAAATTTTTACCAATCGTGGGACCCATACAGCTCTCTCCTGGAGAAGTTTCCAAACATCAAAACTCAATTGTGAAAATGAAATTTATTTTAATGTACTTTGGTTTTTGAGGCTCTGAACATGCGAGTCATGTTTATTTTCATAGCTGATTTATTTAAAGTTATGTCATAATTGACAAACGTTTCAAGGTGCTCAAAAGTATATTGGGCTTCCTTTGAGCAGCTGCTTTTCAGAGATAGGGCCAGATTAGTGTGGGCCAGGCCAATCCATCTTCATTTAACCCAGAGTCACTTAGGACCCTGAGTTTGGAATGATTTTCTTTCAAATTGATGTCCACTTTTCCATAGTTTTATAAAATGGTTTCACGAGTTTTGTTTGGTGTTTTTGTTTTTTTTTAACCTACACCTCTAGTTTCTTAAAATGGGTCAGATTCAGAACACATAGAGCTCTCTTCACTCCTTTCCTTTTTAGGGTCTTTTCCCTCTTAAAATATGTACACATTTTCTGTAAGTCTCCAATGCTGAGTTACTGGCATGAAAAATTACCCTGTTACTTGGAAAGCAGTCTTCACTTACAAGTCCCCCTGGTCCTGTAATGTCTAAACCTCCTGTGCCCCTTTATATGTCTGCCCCACCCCACAGAGGAGCATGTACAGGAAAAGCAGACTTCCCTTCCCCCACACATTTCCTCAGTTTATTTACAAAACGTCTTGGAATGAGAATGAGCTGCTTGTGGTTCCTGTGGCTGATTCAGGGATGGTTTCCTCCAAGCAGAGGATGCTGGTCAACTGAGTGACCTCTCTGTAGCTAACCCGTGCACCCTGTGGTAAGGCTGATTTGGCTTATGGGTACCCCTTCTAAGTAAGCTAGTGGGATTTGTGTTTGTGGTGAAGAACTTAATATTAGACATCACTTGAAACAGACTAATAATGATGGGAAGGTCCTTTGGAGCCTGTTCTTCCCACCACCAACACAAAAACTCAGAAATATACTGGGATGCATTTACACACTTACATATCAACCTATGCTTCTCAAAAGGGTCAGGATTTTTCCCTTCTGGATCCCTGAAAGGACAATAAAGCTATTAATATTGTACTGCAATAGAGACTACATTAGGAGAATAAATCATCCCAAATACCAGCTACATGAGACTTAACCCTAGTTAGTAGCAGTTTTCCAACAGCTCACACATAGGTGTCAAAGACTGGGTCATAGTAAGAAGGTTTAAAGTTGTGAAGATTTCAAGTAGACACGAATCTTTCAAATGTTGGTTTACATTGGTTCAGACTTGCTAATGAATAGTCTTATCACACCTTGAAAACTTTAGAACTCTTAGGAATATGTGTAGAGGCAGAGTCCTTAGTGTGGACTGGTCATGTCCTCGCCAAATACATATTTCACCTGAGAAAATGGAAGATGAGGGCACAAAAACTGTATGATTTCTCTCCCAAAGGGTCAAATGTAGAACACAAGTTATTATAAATACTCACATATGATCCACCTGGACATAGCAGTAAGCTGCACAACATATTTAACCATTATCAGTTGAACTGATAAATATGAAACTCATGTGAGAAAAATATTCCAGGAAAGCATTGACGGGTGGGTGCCGAACAGCTACATTGTTTCAGAATCAATTAGCATTGGATCAAAGAGTAAAACTGTGTACTCTAACAGACCATGGTTGAAAAAAGATATCCTAGAACACAGTGTCCTTATTCAAGTTAAACTCCAGTCTATGTTGTCATCCTTGCTTGAAGAAATGAGAGACGTGCTTATCATCCACCACCTAAATGAAAAGCAAAACTAATGTGCATTGATTTTAATGAATAAGCACAAAATTACTATCTCCAGTCTGCCAGAGTGTAAGTTCGATGTGGATATGAAATATATATATATATTTATATATCTCCTATGAATAGTTTGAGACAATATATTATATTTCAAATGCTCAAATTTTAGGAACTTTAAAATCAGAAACAATGTAGGCATGTATTAAAAGGAAATATCAGATCACAAAAAAAGAGGTGGGGGGAATCCCAGCTCACTCACCCATCACCACGAAATTGAAAATCAATGAAAGGAAATGTATGTCTTACCCAGAGGTGTCATTGAACTTCTGTATTTACGATTTAACCTTTGTTTTTGTCTTTCTACATGTGTCCCCCAGTGCATCCTAACGTCAGTCAAGGCTGCCAAGGAGGCTGCGCAACGTGTTCAGATTACAATGGATGTTTGTCATGTAAGCCCAGACTATTTTTTGTTCTGGAAAGAATTGGCATGAAGCAGATTGGAGTGTGTCTCTCTTCATGTCCAAGTGGATATTACGGAACTCGATATCCAGATATAAATAAGTGTACAAGTAAGTGCTTACACAAAATTATGTTTTTATCTCAGCCTTGGGGACTTCCCAGATTTAAAATGCCCCTAGAATATTTGTGAAATTCAATGCTAAGTAAATAATAATATTTACCTGATAATTAGTCTAAACCCTGCTTGGACTTTACCCTCAGGGCAGGAAAATTGTCACCACTTATAAAATACACTCGAGTTTTGTGTTTTGTTTTCTTTTTCATTATTTCATTCCTGGGTATTACTCACTGAACCCACGGAAAAATAGTACAAACGTCAATGCCATCTGAGTTCCCATTGTTTACAAAATCTAAGTATTTAATAACTTAATCAATTCAGCTATTTTCACTTCAGGAAGGATTCCAGTATAGACACTGAAACATTTATCCTTTGGAAATAATGTCATATCACCTCTCATCTGCACCCTCGAAGTCTACTCTCCACACTCTAGACTGAGTAATTTTTTTAAATGCAAATTAGGAAGTATCACCCTTCTATCCCATGCCACATATAGCCCTGCCTACCTCTCCAAACTCACCTCCTACGACTGCCTCTCAAACACTTTGCACTAAATTTACAGGTCTTCTTACAAGGATCTTCTCACCTCAAAGGTTCTACAATTACTGTTCTACACTAACTGCCTTGGCAGTTGGGAAACTGCTTTTGCCCCAACCTTGGCCTTGTTCTCGCTGTATATCCAAGATTCTGCTCACTTTCTCAGAGAGGCATTTCATGACCATTGTATTCAAATAATCAACCTCTTCCTTTTATCGGTAATTTTTCATATCTTCTCCCTACTTTTTGTTGTTTTTGTTTTTTTTCAGGGCATTTATTACTCTGGAACCAGACTGCCTGGTTTTAAAAACAAATCTGCTTTGGTTATACAACCTCGTTGGGTCTCAGTTTTCTAATCTGTAAAACAGAAATCATAGCAGGGGCCACCTCACTGGGCTATTGTAAGGTTTAAATGACTTAATATAGCAAAATTCTTGGAGCAGTATCTGACTTATCGTATCACCATAAAAGAGCCAAATACTGTTATTTTTTATTGTGTCTCCCCTCCTTGAATATAAGGTTTGCGAAGTCTGAGTCTTGCTTCTTTTTCGTGCACTGCCATCAACCAATACCTAGAATGGTGATTGGCACATAATGCGCAATCAAATGTTTGTTGAATGAATGAATAGACCTCGCTAAAGTTCTGCTGAAATATTTTCACTATTATTTAACAGAAATATTTGGTTATAAACATTCTTGGTAGTAGACTTACTGACAAAAAACTTTTTCGTAAGGCCAACAGTACAATTCTAAAATCAGTGACTGACATACATTAACTAAATGGCTGAGGAGGAATCCTTAATTTAGTTTGGCAAAATAATTTTGAATCCTAAATGTTTGTTTGACATAGAAGTCACATGTGCCAATGTTGTAAGTACACAGAACTGGACCAAAAATTATTAAGTGAAAATAATGAAAAATTATTTCGCCCTTTTCTTTCCCTTTCAGAATGCAAAGCTGACTGTGATACCTGTTTCAACAAAAATTTCTGCACAAAATGTAAAAGTGGATTTTACTTACACCTTGGAAAGTGCCTTGACAATTGCCCAGAAGGGTTGGAAGCCAACAACCACACCATGGAGTGCGTCAGTATTGGTGAGGAGGAACTTTGAGATTCACAAAGGATGAAAAACACCCCAGATGATAATTTAGTCTCCATGGAAGTGCTTCTCAAAGTAGTATTTCACAAGCACCCGAGGGACTGTTCCTAAGAGGTTCTCTCCATCCTTGCATCTCAGTGATGCTCCCATAGTTTTACACAGCATGCATTAGAGTACAGTTAACACCCTGTGTGAACTCCATGATTTCTTAGGGACTGTTAATAATTATTGCAACTATTCTTATTAGTATAGATTTCTTGTGTATCATTCTTTAATGAAGTTTTACTTATAGTAATATATATATATATATATATATATATATATATATATATATATATATATATATTTGGTGTTGAACTAAATTTCCACCTTAGGACAAACATCTCACAAAACACCTAGGTCTAATCTCATTCAGTGACCAAAGTTATTTCCCAAGGAGAGAAAAAACATGCACAGTGGCTAGACCAAATACCTAGAGAACTGGAGCTGATATAGTTAAAATTCTTACTTTTTCTTTTCACACTGCTTTGCTGAAATGACCTGCTATGCAGATATTGGGAAACAAGGAGAGATTTTTGGACTCACTCACACTGACAGAGGAGACAGTCCCAGGGTCTGATTAATTGCAGGCCGAGTTTCCTGGAGGGGAGGTCCCTCAGACAAGTTGTTTGTCTAAATAACAGATCACTGTCAGGCTATATTTTCCTTCTTTTAAATGCTGTGCAGCTACTACAGCTACAAGTTTGATGAACACTTGGGGAGCAGATGCTAAACCAAATGGGAAAACAGCATACTAAATCTCAAAATCCCCTGGGCAAGAGCTACAAGAACCTTTGATGCTGCGCTGATGTTGGCATATGCACACAAATGTCCTCTTGATTCAGTACAAGATAGTCTCCAGGACTCCCCTGGGGTCCCCACAGACAGATCCATTAGAATCTAAAGTGCTGGAGTAATAACTCTAAAGTGGTGGTTTAACCATTTCAAGTCCACACAGGATATTTTTTTTCAAACAAAGGTTTTGGCAGAATGAAATAAATGATATGTTAAAGATAATTTCAGAAACATCTAGACAACAGTTCATGGCTTATCTTGGTTTTGTCTTTTTTTTTTTTAACTCAGTCAATTAAAAGCACAGAAAAACACCTTAAAATGAGGTAAAAGTTACAACTTTATCTTTTTGTAGGTACTGAGGGTTGATTAGAGGTAATACGCTTTAAACTGTGGAAATAACAGGAAACGATTCTGTAGAATATTGAAGGACAGACATTCAGGATGACTTCAAAGAGTTTGTGGTATTTCTCTACCCAGAAAAAGGGCACCTGTTTAGATTTTCTTAGCTGTTGAAAGTGTAGCATTTAATCCTCAAAAATATATTTAATTTTTTAAAGATTTCATTTATTTTTTTAAGAGCGGGGAGGGAGGAAGAAAGAGAGGGAGAGAAACACCAGTGTGTGTTTCCCAATGTGCCTCCCGAGCACCCCCTGCTGAAGACCTGGCCCACGACCCAGGCATGTGCTCTGACTGGGAATCGAACTGGCGACCCACTGGTTTGCAGGCCAGTGCTCAATCCACTGAGCCATACCAGCCAGGGCTGGATATTTATTTTAAATATATCAATGCCTTATTATCAGAGAGAACATTTAACAGTTAGAACTGTTGGATTAGCCTTTAAAGCTTACTGGAAATTTATGCTACCATCAAGACAAAGACTATTTCTTAACACAATAAAATGAAAGAATTTATATATTTTAGAATAGAAATTAGCAATATAAAACCCATTTAGTCAACTTGGCTTATCGAACAGGTATAAATGACCTGGGACACAAGAGTAATGTAAATCAGCAACTTTGGTTCAGGACTGGCTCTTGTTGCTTGCTTCACATGGGATGTCGCCCATCATGTGGTGTCTAGCCTATAAGTACCATGCAGGTCATGCCCATGTGCTCACCCCAGTAGTTCAAGAAAAGTGATGACCTGCTTGATTATCACAAAGGGCCATTAAAGCCTATTCCTGTAACAAATATGAAGAGTAGGACTCAGAGAACTGAAATGATGATCCCAAGGATAGAAGTGAATTATCGTCAGTGTTGCAATTAGTACCTTAACTCCAGTTCTCTAGTGCTCACCCAACAGGTTAAAGAATGTGTTTCTCCCTGACTTTGCTAAAATCTACACTGTATGACTTGTTTCTTATCCAGATTTTCAGTTGACAGAAAAGGTTATAAACACAGAAATCACCACCCTGATAGGGAGCTGGGATAAAAGACTTACAAACATATCCACTGCCACAGTTTCCAAGTCAAATCAAGCACAAATGTCCACTGAACCCAATTTTATAGGGGAACATATTTCTTCTACTTTGTACTTCAGATATTTGCCTCCTTTCTGGATTGTCATTCCATTCTGTCATCCTTATTGCTTCTTTCGGAAAGTTGGCCTTGTTAAGTAGTCAAAGAAGGAAGATGTTCAGCTCCAAAGAGTGAGTAGCAAGGAACATGCCCTTGCTATGTTCTCTGTGGAACCATGCAGTTAGCCAACAAGAATGAGAGCAAACAAGTAATAATGTTATAATGGTGTTGTAAGTACTGGTGGAACATCCAGTTCAACTTTCGTCTCAGTTCAAGAATCCCTC
The DNA here is from genome assembly GCA_004026545.1 of Mormoops blainvillei. Taxonomy (NCBI): domain Eukaryota; kingdom Metazoa; phylum Chordata; class Mammalia; order Chiroptera; family Mormoopidae; genus Mormoops; species Mormoops blainvillei. The sequence continues at coordinate 298,097 of PVJD01000012.1, forward strand.
CTACCGCGTTCCAGACTGTTGATCAGCCACAGCGTGGTCACTTCCTGGGACAGGGAGCTAATTACAATTGTGAGACGCTTGCTTTATTAGTGAATAGGTAATTTCCAGTGTTAAGATATTTCTTAACACAGAAGATAGCATGATTACAGAAGTGGAGTAGCCCTGTTTTTTTCTTAATTACCTCTTAACTGAATAGTGTCCTGGTTCTACATTGTTCATTTAATGACCTGAACAACTTGTTACTCTTTTTGTTGGCCGTACATGTTTTCTAGGGTTTCCATTTTTCTCAGAAATATTTTTGGACACTAATACTATAGATTCATTCTATAGCATTTCTCCAGGAGAAATTCTCCTTCTCTCAAGACTTTTTAATATACCATCTCATTAAAACTTTTTACTATCTGAACTCATTAGTTTTGAATGTTTTCCCTCCTTTCTCAATAGAATTATCTAATGTTATTATTAGAATTCCATTATTAGAACCATTTACCATCTGACTGAGGACTCACAGGTAGCTAGCTGTAATTTTTAGAATTTTTTCTGAAGTCTAAGTATACATTTGCCTAGAACACCTTTGCTGTTGTAAAAAGCAATGAAGTTCTGTTCACTTCCACATCATATAATTTTTTTTCCCATTTAGCCCCCTTAGTTCTGGCATTAAATGAATATTAGACAAAGTGGCAGCTGACAAACTTTGATTTTTTTATTTTTCTGTGTAGTTTCTTGGAGTTCTTTTTATTTGCTGAGCTCAAGATCCACTTCTTTTTAGTGATTTTTATAGGGATGGAAGATATTTCTTTAACTGGCAAGAGATTTCGATGTCATTAAGTGACATTGTTGCTCTGACATTAGTATAACTGAGCATGAAGACTGTTTTGAAAGTGGTTCAATAAAGTTCATTTGAGTTCATAGAAACTCAAATTCACTTATCTAATCATTTCCGTTTAACTCTGCATCACATTCAGATACCTGAGTGTGACTGAAAAGCATGTGAAAAAAAATGTATGCCAAATGAATTTAAATTTCTAAACGCTTTAGGTTCTCTCCCTTGAGATTGTGTGAAATATAACATTCTTCTCAAAAGTAAGGATTCTTTACCTCAGAAGGCAGTAAGAAAGATTATTGGAAACTAATTTTTGTGGAAAGACAGCCCTATATCATCTGAAAGAGTTACTGTTCCAAGCTGTTACAGTTGTTGTACTTTAGGAAGTCTTGTGCACTTATATAAATATAACAATAACAACTTGCAGATATTTATTTTTCTTAGAACTACAAAAATCTGACCTTGAAAAGCCATCATTAAAGAGATTAAAACATAAAGAAAAAGGAAAAACTCTAAAAAGAAGCTTTAGAAAAAGGATATCAGTTGAATTTAGGAATCCCCTAGTCAAGTTAATCCTAGAAGCAGTCAAGTAGCTAAAATTGACCCAGAGTTCACTCAAAATAGATGTTGCCGTGTTTGAACCATACCAATTAAAAATCACAATATTTAAGTACCAAAGATCAGTGAAGTACAAGAGATAGTGAATTGTAGGCTAAGGAACTGGATTCGTTTGTCACTTTGCCATTCTGTAACAAAGTTCTCAAAGCATGTTCCCAGCACTTACCAACCAGTATTGCATGTATTGTTAGAAACGCAGATTCTCAGGCCTGGTCCCCGGCAACTGAATCAGAAACACTGGGGGTAGGACCCAGGGTTCTTGTTTTAGCAAGCCCTCCTGGGGGTTCTGTTGTGTGCTACAGTTTGAGAATCAATTGTCTAGCACATAATAATGACTATTCTATCAAGTTATGGTCAAGATCAATCAATAATTGTTCAGTGTTTAGAAATTGCAAAACATTGGTCAATTGTGAGTAATTGTACTAGCTGCTGGTTAATCAAATCTAAAGTGAGAAGTAAACCTAATGCAAGAATAAATTTACCTGTTAATATGAGTACTAAAAACCTGAAAACATTCTATTCCTGCCTTTCCCTTCCTCTTTGTTTTATTTTCAAGTCATCTTGCCCAACTTTGTTCTGCAGGATTTCTGCTCAGAATTTGGGCAAGTATTGATGGAAGCAAACCTTTTTGTTTATTTAACGATCATGAAAATATTTGCGAGCCAGCTGAGTCTGTTTCTGCTGTTCTGTTTCAGTGCACTGTGAAGCCAGTGAATGGAGTCCTTGGAGTCCATGCACAAAGAAAGGAAAAACATGTGGTTTCAAAAGAGGGACTGAAACAAGGGTCCGAGAAATAACACAGCATCCGTCAGCAAAGGGTAACCTGTGTCCCCCAACCAGTGAGACAAGAAAGTGTACAGTGCAAAGAAAGAAGTGTCAGAAGGGAGAACGAGGTACAATCATACTTAAAAAATGTTGTTATTTGAATCTTCATAATTTGATGCAAATTTTACTTTATTTCTTAGGAAACATTTAGTATTATCAACCATGTCTAAAACCTTAAAATGTATGCCAGCCAAATAATGAGTTGGCTGTAAATTATAGAACATAGATGTGCAGTTTTTTAAAATAGAGCCTGGTATCAGAACTTTAAACTACTATAGAAGTGTTCTCATTGAATCCAGATGAAGGAGGCTGCATCATGGGAATTAAGGCTTATTTCCATGGTGGGGTGCTTTATATTTTTCTGCTCCACCTTCTTAGTACCTAGAAACTTTTGGGGAACCTCATAACACAAGGTCTGATACCATGTGGTACAAGACATGGTGGAAAGACACTAGAAAATCAACTTACTCCATTCTTCATTGCCTACAAACCAAAATAGTGCCGTTAGAATGTAAGCTTTTGTAACTAAACATATTATAAAGGTTACATAGGAGTTTTAAAATATTTCAATGGATACATGTTTTCAGTATTGACTTTACACTTGAGATAAAGAACCAAACCATACTTTATAAATATAATACAAGCATTAATGACATGTTATCCTCCAACTTTTTTCATATTATACTAACTTTATATACCAGATTACAGAACCTATTAGATTAGTACTAAATAACTCTGTGTCAGGGCTTGTTCTGGAGTCTTATGATTGCCAAGGAGAAATATACCATTTAATATGATGTTTTAAGGTGATTAGATTTCCATCTAGAAGTTCTTGGCCTTGAAGTTTAATTTTTTCATCTTTCTCACTAATGTCTTCAGCACTACTGCCTACAAATATGTTTATATAGTTTTATATAACTATATATAGTCAACAAATTATCTTGATTAACTGTAACTTGAACGGAGTCTGGCCGTCTCTGTTGTTGAACTTCCTTTGCGTATTTCATTCATTCATTCATTTGTTCGTTCATTCATTTACTTTAAGACCACACATAGTGCTAAACCCTGGAGACTCACAAGTGAACAGGGTACAAAGTGTATCAGAGTCCTATGGAGGGTTGAGATGTTTAAACAGATAATCGCGATATCAAATAATAAGGGAGATGATGTGTGTGTGAACAAGTTCAATAGGAACACAGAGGAGGGCGCTGTGCGAACTTGAATATTGTCCCTGTGAGAAAGAACTTGGGTCACCTGCACTATGCAGAGTGTCGTTCACTATACTGAATGGACTGGCCATCATCAGAACACACAAAGCTTATTGCTGTTATTAGTAATCAAGTAGTTAATGAGATAAAATTCTTGAAGACAGGGATTATTTTAAAGAGAACTTCAAGCTTTTCAAATTTGTAAGAGGTTTTGATTAAAATTAGGTTTAAGGAATGAAAGTTGGCTAGTGAAAAAGGTCTTTCTGGCATTTGTTACCAATTAATTTAAAACATCTTAGATTTTAAAAGTTGGATTTAGAAATCAAATATTTCTTCACTCTACTTGTTGGTAAGCTCCAATAGCTGTATATTTACTTATGTTTTACTATATTTTCTTTAAATTTAATGACTTACAGATGGTCTTTACTCATATTATTATTTCCATAAAGATTCTACCTTACTAATCAGTATTCAGTACACTTGGTTTTTCAAATATAAGTAAAGAAAACCTTATCCAGTAAAAAAATTAAATTATGATACTAATTACATTTTATTTTTTTACTTGAGAATGCAGTCTTCTAATATATTTTGCTAGCACTTGACTTAAACATTAACATTGAAAATGTCAGTTTTCAAAACTAAGAGTGGATAAGACAAATAATGTCACAAGAAGTTTAAAAATGGTAACCTGTGACATAAGCTTGGCTTAAAAGTTACTTTTTGGTCCTTTTTCCTCCCCTCTGGTAGGATATGGTGACACTTTATACTTACAAAGGAATTTTATATGACTGTAAAAATGTATGTATTATTCTTTTTCAAATTTAATAATATATAGACAGTCAAGTAGGAAATATAAATTGCATTTATAATTAAATACCACATGCAGTTACACTTTTATTAATCTTCATTCATCTTTTTATGTCTGTCAAAAATTTTTCTCAAGTAGCCAAAAAATTTAAGCTGAAAAGGAAACCACTCATTTCATTCCTTACCTCTCTAGCCTAACAGTTTTCTTAGCTACTTTTAATTGTAACTTTGAACACGGAAAAACCAAATAGGAAAATATTTATGACCCCTGGACAGGCCACTATATTACATCAAAATAATATAACCAGAATACTCTAATTTAGACTCTGAGATACTCTGATATAAATACAGTGTCTGGTACAAACAACGCCCCTTTTTTATTTACAAAATCTTTTATTACAAAATCATAAGCATGTAGTTCTGTGACATAACAATATCACACTCAAGCACACCGTATGACATTTTAGATGAAATGTGCAAATTGCTGTCCATCTCGTGTGAGACATTCACATACCTTACCAACCACACTCAGGCAAGCCTTGCTTCTGCCAAACCCTATATATATATAGGGTTTACATATATATGTAAAAAAGCATTAAGGAAAAACACAATAAAGTAATAAAGACATGATTTCTCCTACCACTAGCATAGCTATTACTGAATTGTTCTAAAATGCTTATAGATTCATAAATAAGTTTTTTAGGTTCATGGTTGGAGCATTTCTGGGGAGTAAACTAAAGGATAAGGTGTTTTAAAATAAAATTTAGCCTGGAAATCTTGAATTTAAACTTACATCTATCATCCCTGCCTAAAAGGTTAACAATAGACAGAGGTAGATAAGTCATATTTGGAAAAGGTGTAGACCATGTGTTCAGGATTTTTTCTGTTGTGTTGTAATTGCCAAAGGCAAGGTCTCCAGGGAAGAATGATAAGATCCAGAAATTACTTTTCAAAATGTACACAAAGAGGCTGAATAGAAGGAACTAGGTTTTCGTAACAGGATGGATTATTCTAGTTGTGAGATGCATATATATATGCAAATGTATATATTTGAAAATTGCTAATCTTACACGCATATTTTTCTTTACTAACATTCTTCTCATGCTTAGAATAGTTATAATAAATAAATCTTCAAAAAAATGCAACTTCTGTAGCCTCAAATCTGAAATCTTATCTGATATACTCTTCGTACCATGTAAGATTATTTCCCTTTACCTGACATGCTACCTTTTAATCAATTTTAATGTCTCCATTAATTACTAGCTTTAATAAGTTATTACCATTATAGTAGTTTCTAGCTTGAGCCTGTTTCAATTGAATTATATATAAAAAATGTCAAAGATATGTAACATATTTAAAGAGATTATAAAGGTTAACCCATAGAATACTGTCACATATGCATTAAAACATTATATTGAAATAGAAGTAAACAAGGAGAAAATACACTTTCAATGGTTGTAAACTTATATTTATTGGCTCCTTGTATTTACTAGGTGTAACCCTCTTAGATAAGGGGAAGCGAAGGGGCACAGTGAAATACACATGATGTGCACCCTTTGATGCAAAAGGGTGATTTTTGTGTGTATGCAGGAGGTGAGGGGTACGAAAGAAGGAGGATCACTGAACATGTTTCTTATTCATTTGTATATTCTTTTAACTGACTGAGGAAAATTTCCTATAGATACTGGGTTTTCAGGCAATTTGCAAAGAATGAAAGAAATTTTTTCCCTTGCCTAATTGGATGAAGAACATACTAATGTATTGCATGCAGTGCATGATCTTAGGATAGAAAAGGAAGAGGGGAGCCACAGATGCAATGGTGTCGGGTCTACTTTCTTGATGTCAGGAAGAAAGAGCATCCCTCCCACCAGAGAAAGAGAACAGGAGTCCATCAAAACATAAATAAATAAAATGTCCAGGGACATTTCCAGGGAAGAAACAGTGTGGGAATTATTGCATTATTTGAACATATTGCAGGTTGCTTTATGCGCCGTCCCCAAATTAAAGGTAAAGTAGTCAAAGTCTAGAAGGTTTTACACAAAGGAAATGTGTTATATGTTAACTTATAAATTGCTGTTAACCACACCTTCAAATACCACTATTATAAATATGCATGGTGTTTATCATGAGTACTATACTTTAAATTACAGCAAAAACAGTTTCGAGAAATCAGGTAAATAAAAAATGAGTGTTTCATGCCTAAGTATTCTCTCCTGTTTGTTATTTTACTTCCTAAAATCTTTATGACAACTATTCTAGTGATGAATAGTTGAGTTTTCTACAAGAGGAATTTATATTAAATATTCATTCAAGTTCAAAACAAGATATTTAGCCAATATTTTCTGAACAGCTCTCAAAATCCAAATAGATGGATTCGTTAGCTCAAAATTGTAGGATGCCAACTGGCTTAGAGTTTGTGGATGATGTCCTCTCCCACCTTCACTTCATGGAGGAAGACCAGCTGGCCTACAGCACTTGCCCTGTGTAAGCACTGGAGGGTGGAAGCTTTCGGCTCCTCCCCTACACCCCATCAGTGGACTAGCCCCTTGACAAAGGTCAGAGAAATTTCAAAAA